>JAUELJ010063215.1:0-11505 GCA_031471255.1 Dryodora glandiformis
ACACACACACACACACACACACACACACACACACACACACACACACACACACACACACACACACACACACATACATGATGGAGGTATTTTGGTGTCAAAGTTAGTTGTGGGGATTCCTCTGTGACATGGCAACCCCAGTGTGGAGGTCTAAATGTATTTACACAACTAACAATTATATTTGATTGTTAGATTTATGAAAGCAGACCAATTTATTTGCATTCATTCTATTGTGGAAAAGGTGTGAATTATTTGTTGTGAGTAGTTGTCCAAATTGGTTGGCGGTGCAGCCCTTATGTTCATGATGTTAGAAGCTGCACTGTTTCTCTGCCCCGTCTTTCTTTGTTCCCATCTAATTTGCCATATATTAATCAATAAGAAATCCCTTTTAAAGAATGACAAGTAACAGACATCAATTTCTTCATCTCACCTGACTTTCCATCAGTTTTAAAAGCAGTGAAATCTTTCTTGCCCATAACGCATGTTCCTGGAAACCATGACTTTGAAGAATAACAGACACAATCCTTTCAACATCAGGTATTATCAGAGCACAGGGTCGCATCAAAACCTGTATCCAAAATTGCAGAGATAAAAATCAATTCAATTTTGAAATGAGTTTAATAGTCACAGCTCTTAGACATCAAATTAAAATATAATAAAAAATTAATCAAAAGCTGGATAGTTTCAGTTGCTTACCCTGAAAGTGTATGGGATATCAGCAGACATCGGGTTGTTCACATTAAGAGTCATGAAGCAGCCAAAGTTTGCACTTGCTTGGATGAGTTTCCCGTTAAACATAACATTTCCTAGCATTCTGTGTTCATAAAGTGGTTCCCTGAGCAGCTTGGAGTAGTCAGGTGATGAACGACGTTTGTTGGACTTGACCTTTTCTGTAATATTCACAAACTCTAATCAATTCAGTGTAAATAATACGTCATCATCTATCTCAATGACTACAAAACATGGCTATTGTATTATCTCAATCCATTAAAAGTTTGCATACTTAATAGCGAAAAATACCAAATTTCAACCAAACCTCTTTCCTTTATAAATTTTTGTTGTATCTATGACAGCTTACATATATTTACCATAGAACAAAGGAGGAGGTCGATTGCTTTTATACAGGTCCGATTCTTTTATTTGAATCTCTCTTTCAATTGAATGTCGTCTGCGTTGATCTCTTTCGGCAACCCATGTATCCTCAAAATATGTGACCAATCCTTTTTCCTGAATTGAAATTTTCATTAAAATCCACATTACATAGAGGGTGATTAGCCACACATATTAGTAACCAAACAGTTTGCATTCAATCTCAGTTTCAAATTAAGTTTAAAATAGATATTTTGGCTATGATCATAGTAAAAATGTATTCATAGAAAGTGAAATATTACAAGACAAGAGCTATCAAATTATGTTGTCACTGCAGTAACAAAACATTTCCTAAATCACTTGTTTTGCCTCATGAGTGTATTGAAACATTAGTGAGTTGCACATCTCCATTACACTATCAAAATGCAGAATAGTTTTAAGAAAATACATCTACAGATATGAAAAGTTTACTAACATTGAAGCCATGAGGCACAGTACGTTGTCGTTCCATGAATGGTGCATCCTGTGCTTCCACATTAGGCAGTGGATGAAGTGTTGTGAGTGAATTACGTCTAATTACTTTGTCTCCCATTCCAGCTTTCTGCAAAAGAATAAGTAAAGCGTGTCATTAGAACATTGGGGACATAAGTCGACACTTGAACATGCCAACTACAGAACAACAAAGTTTTCAACATGCCAATCTATATAATATGTAATTTTACAATTGAGTGTATTTATGGACTGTTGAAATATCCTTCAGATCATTGAGCATAATGAAATTTTGAAAATGCGCTATATTCATGTCAAATATTGTCATTAACATTTTATTGGGATTTGTTTTAGTTGCGTTCTTCCAGAAAGGTATACTGTGAATAACACTTAAACACATTCACCAAAGACTATAATTTCTATCAAGGATTTCTGTGCATTTGACAAATCTGCAGATAATATTCCATTTCTCTGAAAATGTTCCTCTTGTCTTTAAAATATTTCATTCATTTTTCTGTATTGTATTGCAACAGTCATATATTAATGTATGATATATTCTCAGCTGCCATCAGATAAAAAAATTGATATTGAAAATGGCATATTTTCAAATTTACCAACCTTATGACAGAATTATACAAAAGGAATAATTGCTGCACAGAGCTAATAGCTTTTAGATCATCACATTTATTGGTCAGAATATCTGGGATAATACATTGACTTGCTATAGCTAGCTAGCAACATGTCAGTTAAAGTTTCGTTTTGAACTGTAACAAGAACATAACATATGGTGAATATTGTCAAACTATGTTGAATATTGAACCTAGAACATTCAACAATATACTTCTTAAACAAAGTTTGGTGAAAATAGTGAATTCTCAGCATTCTCAACAGCATTTTTTAGTTTCTTCTTTGAGTCTTCATCTTAGTCCAAAATATGTTACTGTGTTTATTGATAAACTAAATCATCACAAGATAATATCTGCTTATTCCATTCATTTCACAAAGAACTTAAGGCCTTCTCAATGTAATTTTTTTTCACAGATTCAGTTCTTAAGTAAATAGGCTATTTTTTTTAATAAGTGCCTTAAATCATAGTCTTTCTTTTCCATTCTATTTGGGAAAAATGATATAACATAAGGATAACAAACATAGTTGCGCCCTCTGCATACTGAACTTTTAAACTTTCAACACAGGAAACCTGAAGCAATCAATCACATTAGACATTTCGTATAGCTTTCATGCCCAGAGTTTAGCTACCAAAGCCTCTAAGGATAGATTGATAGATTACAGACAAAACTGTATAATAATTTACTACAGAGGGAAGTCTTCATTTGTTTGAAGTTGCAGTTATCAGGTACAGTCAAACTTGTCCATAACAGTCACTCACAGTTGCAGAGAAAAATGACTGCTAGAGAATGGTGGCCACTAAGGAGAGATGTTGAGGTATAGTATGCAATTTCTAGCCAGGGAAAAGTTAGGCATCTCCTTTATAAAGATCAACTTACATAATAAGTCTCGTCTAGCAATACTATAAGCTTGGCAATTCCTTTGTACATATTTGGAGGCAACATAAGTTGAGCAGTCAGATATGTTGCCATTGAGCAGGACAAACTTAGTGGCTAGCTCTACAGAAGTGACCGCTATGAGTAGATTAAGCGGCTATTTTACCACAATAACAACTGATCATGACCGCTATGAGTAGATCAAGCGACCATTTTACCACAATAACAACTAATCATGACCGCTATGAGTAGATCAAGCGGCCATTTTACCACAGTAACAACTGATCATGACCGCTATGAGTATATCAAGCGGCCATTTTATCACAATAACAACTAATCATGACCGCTTTGGACAGGTGGCCGCTATAAAACATCGGAAAATCTATATCTATGCAAGGGTGTCATTGAGAGTGGCCATTAGTACATGTGGCTGCTATGAAGAGGTGACAAGGCAGGTTTGACAGTAGTTTACATATTTCTTTGTACAAAGAAACTGCACAAGTTTTATGATAAGTTCATGAGTTTTTATTTCATCTTTCCTGCTCTGGTTCCGTACAATACTTACCAACTGTAAATAATAAGACAACAAAGTGACTGGTCTATTTTTATCATGACCTTGATAACACCTATGCGTGATTGACATTAATTCATCACTTTACCTTGCTAGTACAATGTAAAAGAAATGTGATGGCTTCAATAAATCAAAAATATAGCTGCAGTTCAAAATATCAAGATCAATGTCATACAAAATTTGCAATAAACACACAGGAAGCTAACATGCAGTAGTGAATAATAAATATTGAAAAATTAAATATATGTAGGTTGAAGAAAAACTGGCTTGTAAAGTTTATAAAGTTTGTAAAGTGAATATGTTAAAGCGCATAGAGCACCATGGTGAATATACGCTATACAAATGCTATTCCTTCTAAAGTTTAGAAGAAGTTTTGAAAACATAGATAAGTGAAACGAAAGAGAGAGAGGAAATAACTAAAAAATAAAAATTAAAAGGAAATATTTAAAAAAAAAATAAGACAGGAAAAAAGACTTCTTATTTCAATATGGATAGTTGTGTACAATAATAGAAGGCATGTCTGTCCTCAGAAACTATTAATGCTACCTTGGGGATTTTGATAAATACAATTCTGCCTAGTGTTTCAAAGGTGACAGAAATAAAAAGAGTTACATTGACTAACAAAACAAAAATAAACAGGAAGAATAGCAATTTTTGATTGCCCCAACAAATATGTCTGACAAATTTCATTTCAGAATTCTGATGATGACTTCATTCCATAACTTATAACCATGGTCAAAAAGTAGTTTACGAACATGATATACTAGCAAGTTAAATGTAATTACATAACAAAGTCTTTCATTAGCTTCTTTTTTTCTCTTTCTAATGCAGTTTTGATTGATGCAATATTACAGCCTACCAACATTGTTCTATTTTTTCAAAATGACTTTGTTAGAGACAACAAAAACATTTATTCAATCATTTTGCCGAATAAAATTCTGTTAATATGATTTAAACAATATAACATCCAAGAGATAAAGAATTTCCATGCTTGCATGAAAATAAACTATTACTTTAATTCAAACTGAGATTTATACCACCAACTCTCAAATAAATAGATCTATGCAGAAAAGGAGGCAAATCAAAATATGGACTAAGAGGAAAGTAAAGGTAATCTGGACTACAGGTTGTCACTTTTATCATTAAATGTGCATACTACTGCTTCTTTTTTCATTTTCAGGTTTCCTTTGTGATTATACAAAAAGCAATGAATCTAAGTGCATGTGGACTATGCAAAAATAGATTTCTTATCATAATTTACTGCCACATACCACTGCAAAAACCTGTAGAAATGAAATTTTTCCAAGAAAAAACAAAAACGATGGGACAATGTGAAAAAAACATAGCAGTTCTGACTTAAAATCAGTTTATCATTTTAACCTGTTACCAATCGAAATCTTCATTAAGACTTAGAGACAGTGTATCATTTTCACTTTGAAATGTCAACTCAAGCATCATTTGTATAATGAGTTCCGAGTTGTAGTAAAGTGAAATGAACAATATTGTTATGAGATCCTCAAGAAAGAAAAAAAAGACTTATGTTATAGAAAGAAAAAAAACTGTTTACGTTCACTTCATAATTGTACATGACATGAAAACCTATCATGTAGATTTAAGAACAGTTGAAACAGAAAACAAGTTACGTTATGTTAATTTTTCTCATCAACTATCTGTAGGGTTATATACAAAGTCGAAATAATTAGGCTTCTTCAGAATTAAAACCTCTACATTGAAATTATCTACATTTGAATTCAAATGCATTATTCCAGCCATAAAAGAAGAAATAGGAGTTAGTGATGCATCACTGATGAAAATATTAGTTTGAAGGGTTGGAATTAAAACCACAGTTCAACTATCACACTAATACATTACAGACATAATGAATTCACATCTTCATGCATTTCAGACACACACTTTGAGCAAAACAATTTTCCATTTCAAAATCAATAAAATGTTTTGTTTCAAGCTTTAACTTTCTTTCAAAAAGTAGCAGGGTTAAAAATTAATTTTTTTACAATCTTGCCCAACACAAAAGTCAATTATTCGAATCAAATGTTACCTTATCAAAGTGGGAATGACCTCTTATTTGGTACTGGTTCTCACTGTTCACATCTAGTGTTCTCAGGGCTGTCCGCATGTAGTCTAGCTGCTGGGCTGTCACGGACATTACACCTATACACAATAAATGGAAATCATAACATACATATTTCAATATTTTTTAATTGATAATTCAATATTCGTCACACCATACAATAATGATATCCTCAGTAGTCAGTGTCTTATTGATATGCAACATAACAAAGTCACTATAAAATCACATGGATTCACATGGATTATATTTATAATTGAAAATATTAATATTGGAACAAAATATGGTTGAGAAGAAATCTAACGTACAAACATTGACTTAATGGCCAACTTGTTAAACACAGATTACTTTTGAATATTCAAAACTGAATTTGAAAAGACACAGAATGAACAAACCTCGTGTCAAGCGATCAGTGTCATCAAACAGCGCCCAGCATCCTGATTGCACCATTCCTGTCATGTACTGAAGCATCATGGCAAAGGTGATGCTTTCATGGCATGAGATGGAGAACAGGCATCGACCTAGGAGCTGGAGTTGAAAGGTTAAACTACAAATACTTGGCATGCAAGAGGAGTTTTAAGTTTAGAACCAAGTAAGAAATAATATATTATGTAAGATTTTAGAAAATTATCAAAAAAATGAATCATAAAAGAACATTTTCAATTGAAATGAAAACTAACACAAACACTAGGATTTAGAATGTTCCTTTTGTAGTTGCTCTATAGTAGACAGGGGATAAATCTCACTTTGGCAAGTTCTCTGACAGTTTCTGTCTTGCCAGTGCTGTTTGGTCCAATCAATGTTCCACAGTAGAAGGTTTTGAGAGCATGACCAATTGAGAGGAATGCTCTTTCTGTCAGGGGAGTCACAATCAAGTGGCTACTTGGTCCAAGGTATTCATAATCATAGCTGAACACATTGTCAAGTTGTTGGACGTAGCAAGTGCTGAATTGGTAATCCGTCGATACTGTAGTCAAAGTTCTTGTCAGTTTTGGGACTTCTTCTGGAACTGAAATATATACATCGTTTAGATATCAATGCTAGAATAGAGAGAAAAACAGTTATTGATGTCTGTTCGTCATAATATAAAGTGGTCTGCCATGGAAACAATGATTGAATGTATAATGTTGACATAACATCAGAATAACATTTTCAAAAAGAGAACAAAGGTCGCTAGAAGTATAAAATATACAAGTCATCGGTTACAGGACTTGATAGTATTGCTTGTCACGTTTTCATTTTGACTTTTCATGTCGCCAATGTTCCGTTGAATCATCAGTTAAGAATTGGTAGCACTGCCGACATCATCGGCCCATTCACATAGAATATGTTTTTTTGGGATAATGCCAAGTCTAAAAGTTCAATCAAAAGTTAACAAAGAAGGGGAAAAGGCAGGTTTAAGTTATGACAATTGTAAGTTCACAAAACAACTGGAAATCAGGAAATTAAGCGAGCATTTGTCACACCCCGTCTGTCCTGCTTGGGGTCACTACTGGAAGTCTGTCAGCCAAATCATGTACATATCAAATTTAGAGGAAGAAAAGAAATCAAAAGTTGAAGGTCCTCTATTCTTCAAAAGCTATTTCACATTAAGGGATAAATATGTAAATCTTATCACTTGTTTTTTTCATCTTTATAAGGACACTATGCAAATGTGATGAAAAGTATGTCACAGATGACCACAGAAAATGTCAATCATTTACCTTTAGAGCTTCTTCTTCCCTTGGTCTGTATTGGTGCCTTGGCCACTGGCTGAGGATTCTGACAATCTGTCACTACGGTCTTGGCCCGCAAAACATTCCTGATTTCCATGCGGAATTTTAAGATTTTCAACCAATCAAAAGCAGCATCTGTGACTTGAGATGTAGCAATCAAATCTGTGATGGAAAAAACATTAATTTAAAATCATTTTGAGACCAGTCAACAATAATGGATAACCTGTATAATTTTTCTCACGATCATAGAGCATTCTTAATCAGATATGTAATCATTTGAGTAAGGCAATTCGAGTGAAATGTTTAGTTGAAGGTGAACCCACGACTTGTCAACATGAAGTCTGATGCGCTGCCAACTATGCTTTAGTATCTCCAAATTCAAGCAATTCTATCCCTTTTCTTTTTAAGCTCATGGATATAATTCTAAGGTATAAATGGCAATGTCACAAGCTATATCAACTTACAAATGTATCTTTATACTGCATGTAGAGGAACTAGAAAAGAAGATCATATAAAAGAATAAGGAGTGTTTTGTTTCTCTGAGACTCACTGTGCATGATGTCCCTCTGATAGATGCCTTGGTTTATAAGTCCTGACAGAAGGAGATCCAGTCTCTTTCTATCATTATCTGCAATTCTGGCTCTTGTTTGAGTTTCCTTCAAGACATCCACAAGTTGGTCCACTTTGGAGGATAGGTTGGACCTATTTTGAGACAAGTAATGTACCATAATTATAAACCAACTAGAGGTGTTTATGTGCTATCTCGTAGTATAAGATTGTTATTTGTTTGCTTGTTTATTGGTTATTTGTTTCGTACTCAAGTGGAAAATTGGAAGGGCATTAAATAATAAGTGGAAGGTGAAGTGTTGCCTTTGATTCCAATACATACTGTATTTAAAAAAGTTGCTGGAAGGTTGCAGTTTACTGCATTTATGCAACAATTCTAGCAATCCTCCAATGTTGGTGAAACTACATTAGAAACTAGACTATAAGATTTACCATTTCCAGTCAGGAACTACATACTACTACTAACGTTTTGAACAGTAATAACTATAAGTACCAAACCTATGGGTAAAAGAAAGTGGCACTCCTTCAAAGATTGTAACAACATGTGTAATACATCAAAATTCAATCCAATCATTTTGGGTTCATTACTTGAGAGCAACAAGCTCCTCTTTGTCTTCTTTTTCCAAGGCCTTGGTCATCCCTCTTTCCCACATGATGGCCTCTGCTGTCATCACACACTGAACAGGAAAACGGAGAAGCCAGTGCCGAAATGAGGACTTGATTTCATCAGTGATCTCCTCTTGTCTAGGGGTAGATGGCTTGGCATCCAGTCTGGCAAGCTCTTCTAGGATGAGAATCGGCTGTCTTGTTCCTGAAGTAATAACACACACATTAATTCTTTGTGAAATGGAACTTAAGTTTTTTTAAAGACCAGTGGTCTAATTTAATGCTGCACCTTCAAATTGGCACATAAATGCAGAAAATATATTTTTTTATCAAAACACTATACGTAAATAGCTAAATTTAAAACATTTATAAAAAACAAAAGTATATCTGTATATCTTTGAGGACTGAAAATCAAATCTTAATATGGAAATTTCTGAGAATTCCCACATCAACGTTGACTAAGTCTACAAACCTTCCTCCATTCGTGCCTGGACACAGGACTGCATGGTAATGGCCATTGTATTTTTGAGTATGTCATTGAGGTTACGGAACCATTTTGTGGCCACGGTTGTTGCCTCCAATTTAGTGTACAAGGGAAGCTCCTCTCCATATGCCCCATGGACACTGACACCTTGCAGTTTATCACCTGATATGAACACATCCAATGAATAGTATTTGAAAGGGCTGATTTTTCAATTTGTGTTATCTATTAAAAGGTATGTAACATCCATTATCATCTTTGATAAAAGTAAAGTAAAGATAACATTTATATAGTGCTCATATCCATGGTGATACCCTGCTCATGACGCTATAAAATGGCAAATTGACTCCCCCAGCCAACTGCAAACACATTACACATTGGACAAGACTAGCAGCCTGCTACATGTGTATACAATTTTATATGACAAGTACACATTTACACCTGAGTCAAGTGTTCTGATAAAATAGATACATATCTATTGTTTGGGGTTTGAATTAACCACAGTTAAAGAAAATTAGAAAATATAAATATATTTGATAAATAAACATGATACCTAATGACGTATTGGCAATTTACAGAAACTGCTAAATAGATTGATGTTTATATGGATTTCCAATTTTATTTTGTTTTCGTTCAATAAATAAAAAAATCTTACTGTTGAGGGCAAAATCTAACTGTGAGTTGAGGCCACCCATTCCAGGAGGCAGGGCAAATGTCATACTTTGAATACTGGGAAAACATTTACGGACAGATGGTTGCAATGCTTGTGGGTTTCTTGACACACCAAGCATGTCAACAATTTCCAAGTTGCTCAAGAAATATAATCTTGGGAAGCTTGTACGACAAGCTTCAATATAGTTCTCCAAATCTTTCAGGATTTCTTCCTAGATAGTGCAAGTAAAAAATTCAAATGAATTTTGCAAGGGAAAAAAGATTCAAAACTTCAATCGAATTAATTTTAGGCATACTAAAATGAAAATGGCTACATTGACATCAACATCTTGTTTTAGTTTGAGTATAGATTTTTTAAAAATGTTGCTGTAAGTGTACTCATTCCACACATAATTAAATCCCACATTCTGGTAAATTAAATTTTGGTTTCACCCAGTCTGGGATGGCACTAATTCCTTTTAATGATCTCAAACAATCTCCTAAAACGTAAACTGCATCTATCTGATATTTTACTTGTTTAATCTGTCACCCCAATACATTGTGCACACATAAATTGCTGAAAGGATACAGTTTACAGAACTACTCTGTTTATTTCCATTTTACAGTGAACATTTTATCAAACCAATCCTTTCTTTCTAATGTTGTAGCAATTGCATTTTTCAACAAAATCGGTTGAGAATTCAAACATATATCATATAATTTCATGTAATGATATTAGATTTGTGCTAAATGAACATTATACTAAGTAAACAATGGAGGTGGTTTAAGTTGCAAGTGATGAACATATATTTTACCTTACACACTATTTGTTAATCAATTCTAAAGGGAAAACGTATTAAACATTCATACTTAATCGACTTGTTTCCACTTCATAAGAGAATAGTTGTGAAACTCAGAGCCTTCAAAGTTGTTTTCAATTTCATTTCATTTCTTTTCAAACTCTCATAACAACTTTTATAATTTTGTATGCTGAATTACATAAAATAAAAATGCCAATGTAACACACTACAATGAAAAAAATATACATTGGAAATTTTGTTGTACCTGCTCTTTGGTAAGGGATAGGAGCAAAGACTTCAAATTGTCTCCTTGCAACAATCTATATCCCTTATCTCCCCGTCTGCGATTCACAACTGAAAGACACTTGGAGTCATTTGACACAACACGCATCCA
Organism: Dryodora glandiformis; assembly: GCA_031471255.1. Classification (NCBI taxonomy): domain Eukaryota; kingdom Metazoa; phylum Ctenophora; class Tentaculata; order Cydippida; family Dryodoridae; genus Dryodora; species Dryodora glandiformis. The sequence goes on from JAUELJ010063215.1 coordinate 10,952, forward strand.
GTCCTAGAAAGGAAAGAAGAAATGAATACTCTTAAAAGTCAGATCATTTGATTTTGCTGTGGCTTAAAGAGAAACCAAGTGCAATGTTGACTATCAACACAAACTCAATAAATATATCATTACCTATCATGTTGTTCTATAAAGGGTCGTACAATTATAACATTCCATGCAATTATGAATAAATACCTTGAATTTGTTATGAATAGCTTCAAATTTGAAAGCTTGCTCTGAGAGTTTCCTGTATAAATCAGCACGTTCAAAGATCTTGAGCAAATACAGCCACTGAATGGATAATGCAATATGCAAAAATGAGCTTATTTTGCAAAATAATGATTTGAAAAACAATAAGGCATATTGGGTACAAAAAAAAAAAAGCATGTCGGGTAATAAAAGAAATGTGGGCAAGTTTGTAGTGCAATGGTAAAGCTTCATAACTGTGAGATCAGCTTACTTTTGATATAATGGTCTTTACATGTTGTGAGTGTGTGTGTGTGTGTGCGTGTGTGTGTGTGTGTGTGTGTGTGTGTGTGTGTGTGTGTGTGTGTGTGTGTGTG
>JAUELJ010064324.1:0-11502 GCA_031471255.1 Dryodora glandiformis
GCTCACTGTGCCTATATTTCTTCCCGCTTTCTTCCCATGCATAAACTGTTTAGCCCATCGGCTCCCATGCAATAGGCAACTGATGCCACATGCACGGTACCATTTCCTATCTAGGTTATATCTATGCACAAAACACACAAAAAATTTTTAAAAAAACATTGCCACACTAGGCCAGATATACGAAGCTGTTTTAAGGTATCTCAAGTGGCTTGAACAAAAACTTGAAATGCAGTCCAGCAACGCCCCAGTGCACGCGGAAACTAGCGCCACCTAGTGGCTTGTATCCGAAATTTGTTTATTCAATATTTTTTTTGTTGATATTTTAAAGATTTGCCTTGTTAATTTTTTTATATAGTATTTTTTAAATGGAATGCGTTTAGCGTAAATAGTCACTTTTAACCAGTCCCAGATACGAAGCATAAAATGACTTTTTTTTTCTTTCTCTATTAAAAGGGTCTTATAGATTTGTCCATTCCACACCCTCGTATAATAAATAATATTTAAGAAATATTTAATAGTAAAACGCGTTTTAGCGGTTAAACAGCTTCGTAAATACGGCTTTTAGCTGTGACAGTGACTTTTGTGTTTCTTACCTTGAATTTGGAAAGGTCTGGCATCATATGACAATGTTCTAGCTTCACGACTTCGACTGCTTTTGTGTGATGATGAACCGACTCCTGTGGAAGAACTGGTTTGGGAATAACGACCCAAACGGCATTCCCTTGGACCACGAAGCCTCTGGATTAGACTGAACTGCATTGATTTGGAAGAGGTTGCACCAGTACTTGATCCTCCCGACATTGTTTCAACCTGAGCTACATCGAGATTCGGCAGTTTGCTATTGGACAACAATGCCTCTGCGAGAGCCGTGTAAAATCCACGTGCGACACCGCTACCTTCACCAGGCTCATTTGCAAAGGTGACCTTGACGCGGTTCACGACTAACGGCGGCTGTGTCGATGTGGACGATCGTCTTTGGTTTTGGACATAGTGCGTGTTGAACTCTCTGAAGGCTTGGACAATCAGCTGCCCTCGCTCCCTTTCCAATTTTGCCAAAGTTAGATCTACACTGCGAGAATTGCGAAGTTTTTCCATTTCCCTCCTGAACTTGGCTTCCTTGACCGGAAAACCACCAAGCTCCGAGATGATTGAACCAGGCTCCAAGCCAACATCATCCACGAAAACTCTTCCAAAAAGATCCAACGTTAGACGCCAACGACCAAGCAGGACGTCATGCGGAATACCAATGCGTTTTGCTACAGTTTGAGGAGATTTGGTAGTTTCCACAGTCACCTCAGCAGAATCAGATCCTCCTGCTGGCACAACCACGACTACAGGTGGAACACCAGACTCTGGTTCACGCATTTTTGGTGTTGTAAAAGACTGCCTTCCGGAGGATGGACCAGGCTGCATGTCAACATTGCTCGATTCATCTTGGGCCACGACCATTTCATTTACGGAACTTGCAGCTGACATTGATGCGATTGAAAGATCTTGAGGTTCATTTTCAAGCTCTTCCAGTCCAGTTGTGGTTGTTGATGTTTCAAGAGATCTGACACTGGCGGTGTCACATGTAGCGGCAGCAGGACTGGGCAAACCTGATCTCTGATGATTAACAATATGATCAAAATTCATCTCTGAGGATGGGCCAGGTTGAAATGGGGTTGTTGACATTGCCAAGTCCGGATTTACGAGTTTGGAGAGCGGAGTAGTCTTTGGCGTACCTGACGGAGCTGATAGCCCCAGGTTGGTTGGAAGTGAAGATAGATTTCCTTCATTTGTCTGTGGAACGGGTTGTTTTGGAGATCCAAAGAGTTCTTCACGCCTTGCATTTGGTTGTAGCAATTGTGGCTGTTCTGCCAACGGCAATGCATCTTGCAAAGTGAACCTGAACGGATCAGGTGGTGGACAACCAAGACAAAGAGTCGAATCTGAACGTTGAAAGAATGGATGTCGACGTCCTCGAGATTGATGCTTTGATTGATGTTTTTCTTTTTTGTCAGATGTTGAGAAGAGAGATTGAAATCCACTTGATCCTGGAACAGGTTGGGAAGGCTGGGAGGCAACACTCTGATTCGTATTCTCATCGTCATATTCAATGTCCATTGGTTGCGGTTCGTTTGCAGATTGTTCAGCTTCATTATCTTCCTGTTCTTCATTATAATCGTCACCATAGACCACATTGACATTGAAGTCCAAAGGATTGGATGCTGCAGAAGCCACTTCTGAAGTTTGTTGACTGCTTGGTCTGATTGGGACGGACACAAAAGAACTTTTGCTTTTATTACAAGAGCTCCTGTCGTCGACACTCTCCGATCCGGCTCTCATGTAATAAATGAGAGCATCGAACACATAAGCGATATGTTTCATGGCGGACACGTCAATGATGGGCAAAGAGTCCGAGTGTTCATGATTGTGAGATCTCATGAGAGACAGAGCATACTGGAGAAAGTCACGTCTGTTGGCATGCGGATCAGATGGAGTTTGATTGGTCATGCTGGCGAAAGAATGACGACCACCTGAAACTCCGAGTCTTTCAAAAGTTGAATGTCCGGAAATCCCAGTAGCACGATTGGATCGATGATTGTGGAGAGGGTGAAGAGGATTTGATGGATCGCTCGCACCAGTAAGAGCCGATCCAAACCTTAATTGAGCTTCTGTAGAATCCAATACAGTCATGAGCCACTCCCAATTAGGCTTTAAAAGGTGTTCAATGTTCAATTGAAGCGTGATGGATTCATGGTTGGAAATTTCCAAAACTTTCGGAAGTGTTGGAGCGAGCGAAGCGTAATCTTGCAGCATGACCAACAAATCAGCAACTTGACGCACAACAATGCCAAAGGCACGAGCGAGGGAGGAAGCAGTAGTTGACATTGTTACAGGTTCTGAAGCCGCAGCTAAACCTCCAGAAAAAGAGCTGACCGGATTACCTCCATTTCCAGCGGCCGCGGCTGCGGCAGCTACGGCGTTAGCGCTCGCCGTCGTTCTTCTCATTGAAGACGGATCAATATAAATGAATCCTCCAGGTCCACCTGTAGTTCCGCTTGTCATACTTGCACCTCTTCCTGCTTTAGTCCTGGATCTTATAGCCCACTGCATGGACGTTGGGGCGATGCTGATGCGTTCAGCTCCAAGTGTAAGTCCGGTTTGTCGACGTTCAAGAATTTCATCGATCCCTGCCGAGAGGGCATTGTTTGGATTGACATTGAACTCATCACCATCTTGTTCATCAGTCTCACCAGCTTCACTTTCATCATCATCTCCGTGAGAGCTTTCAACCGAGTCTTCGTCTGAGAAAAAGGCGTCGTTTTGATTTGATGCTTGGGCATTGTTTCCGTCTATGGCAGCGGAATCATTGTTACTTTGGCTGTTGCTGGTGTTGTTATCATTGCCCTCATTTTCAGTTTCCGAATCGCTTTCAGTTTCAGCAAAGAGGTACAGGTCCATATCAGAATGCTGATCTTCATTGTCAGGATTCTCAACGGGAACGTCGTCACCTCTTTCTCCATCAACACCTGATGATTCGCTGTCCATGCGCACGGCCGGCATGGGCCTGTCGCTATCAGCTTCAGCCTCAGCGACCGGTGGTGGCTGTGGTTGACGATTCTCTTCCATATCTTCATCATTAGCAACATCATTGGACGATTCCATGTTAGAAGGTTCATTCTCAACTCTTCTTTCACGGCCGACTTGGCGTCGCGGGTTCGATCTCGACCGGCCGCTTACGCGTTGTAAAATGTCAACTGTGTCAGATCGCGTTCTGGACCGGTTTCGAGTCAATGTTGAGGTTGAGTCAGATACCCTTGGGGTTAACGGCTCCACTGAAAATATTTCACTAACAGAAAGGAGGTCGTTCGTAGAAGTTAGGGTGAATGGCGCAGTCGGCCTCGCAACACCAAATCGGACCGGAGCCAAAAGAGAATTGGCCGTTTCACAAAGTTCTTCGATGGCCACACTGATTAAGCTTTGGAACACGCGTTTACATCTTTGAATTGGTTGGGCGGCCGTCTGCATCGATTTTTTCTTGACGTGACCAGGCATCATTTCGACGTTAAACACAACGTAAACTCGGATGACTGACCTCACAAATCTCTTGGCAACCATTTTAGCTTCACTTCCTTGAGAAGACTGTTGACAAATGATGGTGGTGAGTAGAATATCCAACATGTCACTTGAGCATTTTACAAGTAGACAGTGGGTGAATTTATCCAACAGTGCTGTTCCCGACTGACTGTTGAGGAAGGCTTGATCTTCATACACTTCGCCTCTGTTATCGTCCTTCTTTCCGGTTAAAATCATTGCTTTCAACGCGTTCCAGTTGCTCAGTAGACAGTCTAAGGCTTTACGACAAAACCTCGGAGGTTCGAGGTCATGTTCAGGCATTTCTGGTTCAGAATCGTTCGTAGGCTTATTTCTGTTGGCTGTCGCAGCGATCGAGGCGTTTCTTCGAGATCTCGGTGTCGGCCGATACTGTCGTTGTTCTACCAGCTGCCTACCGAGTGTTTGAACCAGAAACAAGAGTACATTTTCTCCTCGTCCATTCGGGTGGTCAACCAGATTCGTTTCGTTGACGAGTCGTTGAAGGACGTCAAATCGAGCACCCTGATTCCCGCCAACTGTTGAACGGCATTTGCACTTTTCCCAACAATCGCAATATGCCGTCGGCGCCGTTCGCTTCAATTTGCAGTCGTGGCCTTTGTGACAAACTCTAGCACATTCAGTGCAACAGCATAATGAATCAGTAAGGCCACATGTTCTGCATTCGAAAATATCTTGGTTGATGTGTTCGGCACCTGTCCAAGTGAAGCTGCAAGTGTCGTTGCAACAGATAACGTGCAGTGGCGAATTATCGAGAAGAGAGTCCGATGGGAAAATCATAGACATCAAAGTTTTCGTTTGAGTGTCTTGGTCGTTGGACGAGTCCTTTGCTACCTTTTTAGCAGCGTCAAAGAGCACAATGGAAGCTGGATATGCTCTGTTGGCAACTGATGCCATGAATGGTGTATTGCCCTGAGAATCTTGAGTTGCAAGCAACAATTCTAAATGAGGGAAGAAAACTGGACTGTCACAAAGAAGCTTCAAGATGGCCAACGCGTTGGTTCTCCTCTCCTGATTGTCTGGTATGTGAGGTTTCCCATCTTTTGAGAGAATTAGGGCGGGTAGTGAAAGCAGTGAAGAATTGCTCATTCTATTTCCTGACTTTGATGCATTTCCGGCAATATTCGCTGCTGTTGCAAGCACGACTGACGATGGGGGTGGAGGGTTTGGATTTGCTACCCCTAGCATTGGATCCTCATCACCAGAAGCTTCTTGTGGCTCTGGTAACCATCCAAGGGGTGGCAATGAACCTTCTTCAATAAAAGGTGGAGATTGTGAGGTTGGAACACTTGCTGGTGGAGGTTGACCACCACCACCCGACATCTGCATGAAGACGGGCCCTGCAGTTGGGTGGTTTGAAGAACCAAGTCCTGAAATTGCCTGAGATGGACTTCCTGTTGGCTGAAGGATTGATTGATTTCCAGACACTCCTGGCTGTGCTGAACCACTAGGAGCTGGATCCAATCTGGATGCTTGTGCAGCTCTTCGCATCATGTCCCTCAGGTTCATAGCTCTTGAACTTATAGCAGAGGTGATTGATTCAATAGAGTCAAATCCTGTCGTGGGCGCTGGCGTGTATCCCGTGTCCTGATCCGGATCTTTATTTGATGTTGGTTGACACATTGAAACTAGGGTGTGCATAACGTTTCTTCCTCCGTCACATCTTTCTTCTAAAATTGACTGAACGGCTTCGACAGTGGAAACAGCAGTCGGGTCCGCTTCCAACGACGAAACTATTCTTTTCACACCTTCGTGATCGCATTGAAGCACCTTGGGCATCAAAGTCTGAGAAGCAAAAGAAAACACGATCACGGCCACCTCGTTCTTCTTCCCAGATCCAACATGAGGAAGGGCGTGAGTTCCAAGCCCTAAAGCTCCAATAGGTGGAAGATCTAACCACTGCGGATCTCTCAAAGATTCCGAGTTTGGAGTCGAGTCTTTGACGATGGGATAAACTGTCCTGTTTCCATCAAGCAACATGGACACGTAATCTGATTCACCAGTGTTGAAATAATTAATATTTTCAGTTGGATTCAGTCCCAAAAATGCTTGAGTATCGGTGGGAAACTTTGAATCAATTTCAGTTTTTCCAGTTGAAATGTTGAACAGGCGATAGAAAGTTTTGTTTCCGGACTTGACGATTGCGTGGATACCTTTGACATCAATGTTGAGGGCAAGAATTTTGCCATTGTCAGGTTGTTGCAAACAAATTCGTTTTGGTGATCTTTGAAAACAATCAGGAACTCTGGGTAAAGCTCCTTGTTTGACGAGCTGCAATTGATCTTTGGACAGAATTCGCACGCTGTTTGAGTTCAAGAGACTAGAACCTGAAAATGTCGATCCTTCAGTTCCATCTTGAGAATCTTTGGTCGCGTCTCTGTCTTTCCGGGCCGCAGAAATGCTTGGGAAATGTACTAACGCTTGGTGACCATCAACTTTCCAAACTCGTCCAACCGGAATGTTACGACTGTCTTCTACAAAGATAACGTCCTTTAAATTCCATTGCTCCTCATCAACCTTTTCCGGTTCTTCCCTTGGGGCGGACCGCTTTTGACGTCTGCCTGAACTAGCAGTGCCGGCTGTCGCAGACCCAGGGACGGCCGGTGACGAAAGAGAGCCATCAGAACACGTGCTAGAAGCGGGACTCGGTGGAGGAGGCATTGATGCCGAATCGTAATCCTCTTTTTGCTTCTCTTTCTCTTTGGGTAGTTCCGGAAGTTTGGGTTTTTTGGGCGGTTGCATGATTTTGAACTTGCACACGTCGGTGATGTTCCAAGCCGAATTGAGGAGTTGACCAACTTTGGGAACTCCTCCGGTGACGGTGAATCCGATTGATCCCGCATGATACAGAGGCACTTTGCGCAAACAGATCTGACTGCCGGCTGTAATTTCGTTACAACTTTGTTGATGTGACATGGGACCGGTTGTTCCAGAGGCTCTGGCACCAACACTTTGATTGGCTGAGTTTCGCTGCCGCTTCGAAATGTTTTTGCCTTGAGTTGATTTTTCTTGTGACTTCTTCTTGCTCGTATATTTATCCAGAAGCTTCTTTCTCTGATTAAATGGCAGAATTCCCCACCAATATACATGACCGCTGTTTTCAAGCCGAACGGCTGTGTAGAGAACACAAGTGTGGAGAGTGGCAACCTTGTCCTTTTGAAATTCATTTGAAAATCCGGTCGCAGAATGTTCTAATTTTGCACAGACATGAGACACTGACTCATCCATCCATGTTGCGATTTTGCCACTCTCTGTCACGACAGAGCATCTAATATTGGACGCTGATATTTTGATCACCTTTTCATTGCTTAATCCTAGCGCAGATGATCTTGGGTGGTTACCTGTAATAAATTATAAATAAATATTTAGCATTACATACAATATAACAACATATTCTATAAAAATCACTACAAGTTAGAGATGAGAGAATCGTATTCACTCGAATATTTGAAACAACAGAGCAATTACTCATTTTTTGGATATAAGGCTATTTGATTTATGTATTGCCTAGCCTAGCTTAGCCTACCTTAGCTTAGCTTAACCAGCTTTAGCCTAACCTAGCTAGTTTAAGCCTGACCTAGTCAGCTTTACCCTAACCTAGCTATCTTTAGCCTAACCTAACCTAAGTTAGAGATGAGAGAATCGTATTCACTCGCACATTTGAAACAACAGAGCAATTTCTCATGAACGATCTGAGGTTTTTATTGGATGTAAGGCTATTTGATTGATGTCTTGCCTAGCCTAGCTAAGCCTACCTTAGCTTAGCGTAGCCACCTTTAGCCTAACCTGGCTAGCTTAAGCCTGACCTAGTCAGCTTTGGCCTAACCTTGTCTTGCTAGCTTTAGCCTAGCCCAGGCTTGTGCTGTTTTGCTAGGCGTAGTCGCTAGCTAAGCACCCAGTTTTTTCAAATACCCGAGTGAACACGATCCACTCATCTCTAACGTGAAGCCACTTTTTAAGGGGCAATTTAAAGATTAAATTTAGAGTAATTTTCTAAGTTACCTGTTGGATTATCGCCTCGAATAGGTGTCATGTCGCACCATCTCCATTGGTAAAGATGACCGTTTGCCGAGACCGCGACTAGTTCGCTGTGTAAAACAGCAATCTTGGCAAATCTCACAGGCTCTTTGGTTCCAGATTTTTCAGGCCAAAATTCGAGTTCGTCGCCTAACCAAAGAGGTGATTGGTTTGAAGACGAATCCCTTTTCTTGCTTGAAGATGCTGCCGTTTCGTCATCTTTGTCTTGCCAAGCCGGATCCCGAAGAGCCGACTCCAGCCACCTTTTAGGTCCACTGTAATACTGGCGATCCCTCCAACGGAAAATGTCCCTGTCCGTACCGGCTGTATTAAGTCTTTCGCGATCAGCAGTGGCAGGTCCGGAGCTTGATGCTCCTCCAGCTGAACTATTGGATACTGCGACAGAAGCGTTCGCCGCGTCGATTGTTGCCGATGCAACGGCGGAAGACGAGAATCCACGTTCCCTCTCTGCCGATCTTCTCGCTGAACTTGAAGATCTAACAGCGCGTGCCGAATAACTTAACATCTCTTCCGAAAACATGGCATCGGCATCAATTATGACAGACGGATGGTCACTGATTCCAGCATCCAGGAGGGATATTAAATCCTCCGGAACATAATTATCTTGAGCGTCGTCGCCGTCATCACCATCCTCTTCGTCTCTGCTCAACAAGTTATTGACGGCCAAATTGACATCGAGATTTGTTCGTTGTAATTCTCTGATGATTAAACTTCTTGAACGTCCTTGCAAAACACCTTGGGCCTGAACAACTAAATCTTCCGGAACGTAAGGTGCCGGCCTTGAATTTGACAAAACTACATTAGCAGAGCCCGTAGCACCAGTTGCACCTCTGCCCCTGATTGCCGACGAGGCCGTCCGAATGACTCGATGGCCTCTTCTCGGGGTTGACCTGACGCCACTTCCGGAAGCCGCTAAAAAAGGGAATTAAAAATGAAATGTTGACAAGATTTGCAAAAATAAATGAGTAAAATGGCGTTCAAATTTGAATTTTTAGCCGATTCGGAATAAACTTTTGTTACTTACTCGAACCATGAGATGTTTTGGCGCTCTTTGGGTTGCTGGGGCCTAATGACCCAAGTCCAACACCGGAACTCAACGATCCGGATATGGCTCCTCCCGAGCCGGAAGACGACTTTGTCAAATCCAATCTATCTGATATGACTGAGAAGGGCAAACGGCACACTCGACCGTCGTTGAGCAAAAAGGCGAAATGCGAAGGTCCGACTTCGATTTGATCAACTTCATGTCCGATGGATCCAAGAAGAGGAAGGGATCCCGCAGCCGATCCTGATGTCGATGCAGGTGGAGGCGGAACTCCTGGTACAATTGGAGACGGTTTAGCCGCCTGTGGGCATCGTAACCGTTCCCCAACTTCTCGTAGTTTCTCCACCAATTGCTCAGCTGTGCCGGGCAGTGGATGGACCACGAATTGAAGAGATGTTCCGCCGATCATCTCTTTTCATTTGCAACGTCTAAAATATGGCAAGAACTTTGCCTTTTTGCAAAGCCTTTGGTTTTGAGCACAAAAAATAAGGTTTTCTCCGTATTTTCGCCACTTTCCTTAAGAAAAATGATAAAGAAAAACGTCATTTTAATAATTCATGATGCAACGACAACGGCTCTTTCTAGTCATACTCGGCCGAAAAAAATGACTGGGATAAATGTATCCGCTTCTTGTCCAGTTAAATTTAAATATAAAATTTCATTTAAATAATGTTTTACCTGATTTGTTCCTAGATTATCCCTAAAATCTGAAGAAATTCTGATCACTCCTCAAACCGCAGTGACCAATTAATTTTAGCTGCCCGAGATTTGATTTAAGCCCCTTTCCAAGGTGCTCCCTTTCGGCTCTCGGTCTGCGGTGAGTCTGCTTCGCTTTTGGCCTGGGTCGAAGCTTCCAAATACAACAGCCAGGGTGAAAAAGAAAATTCCATGGAAAATTCATAAAACTTGTGCACCGAGTGAACGAGCCCTACCTCACAGTGACTAATAAACCAGGCACCCTCGTTATCTGGATAAGAAAACAGCGGATTTTGTTTAAAAAATTAGCTAGCGCCAGCCTCAAATTGCTGTGTAGAAAACACTGCTATGCAATGATTTATTATATAATAAAAAAGGTTTAATTAAAGCATATTTACTGAAATATTAAACATTTTGAAGGATAAAAAAGATAGATTACACTTACATATTAAAATTGTATTATATATATACAAGTCATTTTATCACTTATTGAAATAATTAAGAGGCTCAATTTTTATTGATAATCTTACGAAGTAGCTATGACATCATTTATGACGGCACAAATTTTTTTTATTAGGTATAACATCAGCTGCATTTTCAGTTCGATTCACAGCACAGAACTTGACAAAAAATTATTTAACCATAGTATTAAACACATTATAACCCATTAAAACATTATTAAACAATATAATTTGTGTCTAGTCTGACTCATTCGTTTTCATAAGGCATTTTCTATTTAATGAAAATTATTGTGGAGCTACTCAGGGCCATTATATTAAAGCTTAAGAAATAAAATCGGACAAGAATACAGGATGAAACAGCAAAAAGTAGAATTTTGTTTGAAAAATCAACTGTCCTTCAGTGGACAGTTTTAAATTTTCTTTGAAAATGGCTTTAAATTCATTGCTATATATCAATGTTTAAGCTTATATATTTATTGATATGTAAATTTTACAAAATTTTATACACCAAAACTTATGATATTGTGTTTTGCAAATATATTATTAGAGGATTATTATAAGTACTTAAAAGGTGAAATCATTAAATGCCAATTAATGACAAGTAATTATTTACAAATGCGTATATGGAAGATATTTAATAGATAATTAGTATATAGTCTTTAGTCTGTCTTGGTGCACAATTGGTAATAATTAATTAGTTTTATAACATTTGCTTATAGAGACTAGAAATTGTTTAATAGGATAGACTAGCAGACCTGCAGTACTTTTGTGAATTATATGAATTTTTTATTTCTTTTGTGTCACGGTTGATGTGTGGTGGTGCTATTCCTGCTAGTCTGTAGATCTCTGGTATTGGAGTTGGGGTTTCAATGTGTGGCGTGCATTGTTTATTTCTGGATTGATTTTGTTTGCGTGACTCAACCTTGCCCAGACTGGTGAGCAGTACTTGTAAGAGGAGTAGCAGAGTGTCAAAGCTGTTGTTCTCAAGGTCTTTGGTTCTACTCCTCACTTTGAGTTGGCAAATTTCCACATGTCCTTTTTTTTGTAGCAGCCATTGCCTTCGCATTGGTTGATTGACAAATTCCTTAATGCAGTTGATTCAGAACAAAGCTGCCCGTATCATCGCAGAGACACCCATGCGTGAGAGCATTACCCCTGTACTGC
>JAUELJ010065434.1:0-11489 GCA_031471255.1 Dryodora glandiformis
AATATTTTTGGTATTTTCAATATCTAATCTAATGCCTTTAATTCTGCTCCGTAGCCCTTATCCTTTTGCCTGCTTTAATTCTGTACTTATCCTGGACCTCTTTGCTAAAGAATGCATATTTTGCGAAAGCAAACTCTGCAATGCCACCTAATATATTATTATCCTTGAGAAAAACAGATTTTATAACGCACTCTTGTTTTTCCCAAGCCACACGTGACCTAGTGTGTTTGTCAAACTTTTGTGGTTTCTACAAAAGGGAAAAATGAATGTGTATCAGAAAGAATTTATCTATCAGCTTATGATGTAAATCAAACTCTACCTCTCCAATTGATTCAATAGGTTTGTTGTCTTCAGCATAGGATTTTGCTTCTCTTTCCAACCTTAGAGATGGACCAACACTGTTCACGACTTGTTTAAAAATTTTGAGCTTATCCGGATAAATGTTTTCCTTCTTTATTAACTTTGGTGGGCTATCCTTTAATTCTTTGTTAGAGTCCAGCCATACAGATGTTGCCAGGAATTGAACATCCCCATCTTGAGACAGGCAAGCGGCATTGAATCTTATCGGCATCTCCAAAGCCACGACATCACCGAGTTTCTTGTCAAACTTGTCAGCTGTCTTATCCTTAGTCAGCCATATATCACAAGTGTCAAATAGGACCAGTTGAGATCCGGGATAAAAGTCGTCAATTGGTGTAATAAGAGCAAAGTTGGGGTCCAGAATCTTGGTTACTTTTCCTAAACTGTTTTCATAGTAGTCTCGTACTTGATCAGATTGTGAATGTATGGAATCCATGTTCTGTTTAGGAAGTTGGTAAGGCAAACCCATCAGGCCTTGTCCGTCATAATCTGGTGGAGGAACTGGAGCAGTCACTGGTTGTGATGGCATCTCAACAGTCGGTGTAACTGACGGCATCATTAAGCTATTATTAATAGGATTAGCTGAACCGTACATCATAGGAAATTGAGGCATTGACACGCCAAGCTCATGGGCAAAGGAAGGATATTCACGGTTGCTTCTTTCATAAGCAGCTTGAAAATCTGGATCATTCAAAGGATTGTAGAGATAGGAGGATTCCACTTGCTCACACGTGAAAATTTGAGGATTCCAAAGACTTTTAGTTCCATAAGCAATTGGCATGTTTTGGTCAATCATTTGTGCATTGATGGATACTTGGCAATGCAATGGAAATGTGATGAAGAACGCCTTCCTGTTGGCAAGTGACACAGAGTTGATGGTAGCAAGACAGAATCCTTGCATGTTCGGAAATGCTAAGAGGCCATAGGTATCATTGAAGATCTTCACTACAACTGCATTGATGTTATTCAGGGTTTTCGGAAACAATACAGAAGAATCACTGTTGGTTGAACATTCTCCATTCTTTAAAATGTTGCACTTGGGATCAAGTGATGGCAGTTTATGAAGCTTGGTATGATCCAGAAACTTTGTAAACTCCTTGTTTAAACGTTGAAAAAGCGCAGACTCAAAGTAGAAGAGAGAGTGGCTCTCTCTTGAACCATAAACGCCAGGTCCAAAAACGCACCTGTGATTAATTATATTGCTCCAATTATTGCATGAAATATACATGTATTATTATAGTGATTATCGTCGCATAATCGAAGATTACTCAATAATATAATTTTGTAATTAAATATAAAAACTAGAAAAGAAACAGTAATGACCAGATATGGACCGATTGACGGACCAAAACGACAAGTAATATAGTAGTAATAGCCGAAGACAGACGCTGACACACAGCCAGTCACTACTATATGCACTGTAACCATAAGTAATTTTTTAATATGTATAACTTACCTTGTTGGCAATGGGCAACTATGAGGAATGCTGAATGGATCTAAAGACATTGCAATAACCTGAAATTCAAGAGCTTTGGGATGCATGTCTCTTCCCTTATCGACCAGAATGCTTCTTGCGCAGAGGTTGACCTTCTGACCTTTGGAAACTATAAAATTCAAAGGTTTGTCTTTGAAAAATTCAACATCTGCAACTCTTTTTCCATCCTTGAGCCAGATGTTGTCTCGATGAACAAAGGCGTAGAAGTCCCTGTTTGGGTTCATGAATTTGATGCGAATTATTCCGAACTCTGCATCTTTTAATTCATGAACTTGAGCTTGAACATCATTTGGATCCGGCCAGTGGAGAGAACAGTCAACCAACCACTTTGCTTCAACTGTGTCACAAAATTTTTCGAAATAACGTATTCGATTTTTTTCAAGTTTAATGTAGCTTTCAGCAGTTTTTTGAGTTAAGTCTTCAGTTGTCAATGGCCATACTTGTAAAGCAAAAGCACTGAAGAGTTGTTGATAATTGGTGGTACTGACAGCTCTCAACTTGACTTTGGATCCTATTGGCAGTTTTTCATTCAAAGAATGAGCTGGTCCAACGGTTAATAGTGGTACTGGAGGTCCGTAAGGATTACCTTGGATGTTTGCCACAAAAACGGCCTCGATGTGGAAAAAGCAAGATAATTTTGTTTCCCGGTCATAAATTATTTCTATGATTCCACACTGTTCATTAACATATTCACAAATGACACCTTCACAAATCTGAAACGGAGTCACACGGAAGGAAAGAGCGCTTCTATTTGGCTCTTCTCGCCAGACTTCGGAATCCCACCTGCTTCGCCGCCTTGGTGGCGATCCTTTCGGTAATGGTGGTGAATAAAAATGTGAGCTTTGAAAAAATGGTGATCTTGATCTTAGAAACCTACCACCAGAACTTGGCGATCGTCGGGGTGTAAAAGATCCAGGACTACGTGATCCATGTCTGTCCAATAAGGGACTAGGGGGTCTTCTATGTGGCGATATCGGCCTATAGCCGGGACTTCTTCTGTAAGGAGACCTTGTCCTTGTTCTTCTCCTTGGGGGACTCCTAGATGGGCTATGAGAAAGCCTTGGGGTATACCTATATTAAAAAATCAAAAGAAAATCTTCGTAAGTTGTGATCTTCTTGACAATCCGGCCTTTATAGGGAGCTGAAGATCGACCTCTTTGACGCAATCGCATTCCACTTTGTAATTTCAATAATCATTCCACAGTCCTAGCATTAGCACCTTTTTAACCTCATGAATTGTGCCATTAAGATCATGGATTGAATATTAATAAGTTGGACTTTCTAATTCAGTCATCCTCTAGTCGTCATAATCAAGTGTAATCCAGTTTTTGTCGATTGCTTCGTTTCAATATGTGATCGTACCAACTTTCTTCATTTATCTCCGCTAGGAATTCATCTACCGATTTTGCCGACAAAAGGTCGATCTTCTAACTGCCACGGCCACTTCCTGATTTGATGTATGATAATTTGGCAACAATTTAAAGGAAAAGGAATCAAAACTAAAATGTTACACAGGAATAATTTAAGAAATAAAAATTGTGCCAATTTCTATAACTTCATTGATTCATTCGACTCTGAAACAAAATGCTGATATAGCGTATCATACGAAACCTTAAACATCGTCACCTTTCTTCAAAATGACGGGGTGAATGTTGTTGGCGGTCCCTACTGTTTCTACCAGCAATACTATCGCCTCTTATACCTCGTTCCTCTTCTTCTCTACAAGATTGTGGCGACGTCATCGGATCATCAAACCTCGACCTCCTCCTACTGTCTCGTGCTCTTACAATAAAGGGCGTCCTATCTAATGATTACCTGTATCACCTGTGCGGTGAGCTTCCAAGATTCAGATCTTCAACGAGATCACTACAAGACCGATTGGCACCGTTACAATTTGAAGCGGAAGGTGGCTGAGTTGAAGCCGGTGACGTTTGGCGATTTCAAGGCCAGGATTGAACAGCACGCGTGTCAAAAGAAAGAAGAAAAATCCGGATCCGGATATTGTGTGAGTTGTGGCAAAAACTTTACCACGGAGAAAGCGTACGTGAACCACATCAAGTCCAAGAAGCATTTGGAGACGGCGGCTGCTTTCGAGAAGAAGGAGGGCAAGGATGAGCTGATTATCAACCGGAATAACCTCAAGTTGGCCAGGGATGAAAAGGCCAAGGAGGAGCTTGAAGAAGAAGTTGAAGTTGAAGAAGTTGAAGAAGTCGATTCTGATGAGTGGGATGACGATGATCCTTTGCCGGTCACGTCTTGTCTCTTTTGCGATCGCTCGTGCAGCAGTCTGGAGAAGAACGTGATTCACATGTCCGAAAATCACTCTTTCTTCCTCCCCGACCCCGATTTTATCACAGACCTGGTGGGCCTCATGGAATATCTCGGGGCCAAGGTTGGGCAGGGTCACGTCTGTCTGTGGTGCGATGAGAAGAGTAAGGAGTTCCGGTCCGTGTCTGCCGTTCAAAAACACATGGTGGACAAAGGCCACTGCAAAATTCTATATGAAAGTGACGGCCTTGCCGAATTCGCAGACTTTTACGACTATTCAAAAACGTACCCTAATGTCCGTGACGCTGATGAAGACGATGACGAAGCTGAAATTGACGTAGACAGATTGGACGATACCGGGTACGAACTGGTCCTTCCTTCCGGAGCTAGAGTTGGCCACAGATCACTCATGCGGTATTACAGACAAAGCGTTCCTCCGGAGAGATCTTTGGTCGCCAAAACGGGAATGGGAAAAGTGCTGAATCACTACAAAACATTCGGATGGACTGGAATCACAGGCCCCGAAGCTAAAAAGTAAGTCACGTTAGAGATGAGTGAATCGTATTCACTCGGAATTTGTATTATAATAATAGTGAAAGGGTGGGGATCAGTACATATTTTTTTTTCTCCTCACTTTTTATAAAAATCATTAAAAAATCAAAATTCAGTTTTATTTTTTTAAATCCTATCTAGGTTGTATCCATGATTCCAGCTGACATTTAGTAAACTTAGTTGGATGCGTGCTCTCTCTATATATATACCTAGTTGGTGTGATCTAAAGAATCAGCTGAATAGTAACAGATGTAGGGCGCGAAAATTTAAATTATTAACTATTTATTATATTACAGGAAAGAACGGGATCTCAAATTCATGAGGAAAGTTCAGCAAAGAAGTTGGATGAAGTTGGGAACAAAGGCAAACAAATTGCAAAAATACTGGAGAGATCCAACGATGCTTTATTAATTAATTAATTAATTAATTGAGGCATTTTTCAAAATATATTTTTTTCCTAAAAATATTTTAAGATTCTAGTTATGTATCACTTTTTGACGGGGCTGTCAAGTTTAGATTTTTCCGGGCGTCTCCTTCGTTGATTCTTTTCTGATCTCCTTCGAGGATTCGCCGGAAGTACTCCCGCTGCTCCTCCTTGCTCTTGAATTCCTCACCAAACTTGTGAGTCCTCTCCAACATCTGTTCGTGCTTGGCCGTGACCCGGTTCAAGGAGGCAATGTGCTTTTCCGCGGTCACGGACGCGACGTAAAAGTGGAACACGAATCCCACTACAATGAATACGACGCAGCCGGCTACCGTCTTGTAAGGATTACCCTTGTCTCTGTAAAAATTTTCATCGGTGGGTCGGAATCCTGCGGCTCTGGCTCTCTCCTCAAACGTTTGTCTATGATGATAAACCTGTCCACCGCTGCCGTCTTGCCGGGCGGCGGATAGGCCCAAATCGTAATCTTTTTTGGTTTCCGGTTTGCTGAGCACTGAATAGGCGTTGTTGACGGCCACAAACTTCTTGTGGGACTCTTCCTGATCACGCGGCAATTTATCCGGATGTAGCTTGAAAAGAAATCAAATTCCCGCTTCAACTTTTGAAAAACCGGTTTAACTATTCGATATAAGAGTTGCCAGAAAACTTGTCTCACCTCTTTACCCAGTTTAATATATGCAGATTTAATTTCTTCTTTCGTCGCACTCTTTTTTATGCCTAGTGTTTCGTAATGGTCTAATCTTGTGCAACAACCACTGTGAATCTGCCATTTGGAAAAATGGAGACAAGTCGACGACGGCAGCAACATCAACTTTAAGGTCAAGGCCCCTCGAACCGGAACAAAGGTAAAGGCTGAAGTTCTGTATACCATTTCATTCCTTTATTACAAAAATTTGACAGAAAACACTCGATTATGCAATCTATAATTCTTACATAACATCGCAACTAGACTGCGATTCGAACGCAACCTCAATTTGTTAATTAACCAAAACAGTTAATTCTGGACCAACTAAAATTAATCCTGGACCAAAAGATTAAATTGAAAATAAAATAATTTTTAACTATTATAGTTGACAATTAACATTTTAACTATTTATTAATAAATTATGTGATAATTGAGAATGGAAAGTTGGACATTTTTCTTAGCTTATTCCTCTCGGTTATATATATCTATGAAATGAATAGGGGAATAAATGACTTGACGTTTGATTGGTTAAAAAGCTTAAAGCCTGTGATTTGATTGGCTGTGCTGTCACAGTCAGCCATAGGCAAAATTGGAGGGAATTTTCAAATAGCTTCAAAAGATTTGATTTTGATGCTATTATAAGATTTTCTTATATTGAAAAAGGTTAAAGCAAGAATTGGAAGGTGTAAAACTAGTTCTTTTATTTTTGAAACGTAATCAATCAAGCTCATTCAGCAGGTGAAAAAAATCAGGTATATTTAGTGACACACCTGTTTTTAATTTACATAAGCAGTTTTGAGTATTTTGATAAGAGCATGAAAAACTGGTGCCTCAGCTCAGTCTAGACGACTTTGGGTAAGAAAGCGGTTTCAAAATGAGGCTGAACCTGAGAGTTTACTTCGCTGTTTGTTTTCTTCTGTCCGTTTCCCACTGCAAATTGCAAGATTTGGAGGTGGACTACGAAGCCGCCGTGGATTTGGCATCGCTCCCGTTGGCTTGCTACAATCAAGAATTCCCATACAAGGACGGCTATGTCGTCAACGACGAAACACAGCTGAGATCCAGCAAGGAGAACCATCCGATATTTTACGGCTGTTTTGACTGGCATTCTTCGGTCCACGGCCACTGGTTGCTCAGTTCTCTGGCAAGACGATTTCCGGACACTCCACTCTCGGACAACATCACCGACGTCTTTGATGAGCAATTCACTCCGGAGAAAGTCCAAGCTGAGCTTGAATTTTTACAGAAAAACGCACTTTATGAACGGACTTACGGCTGGAACTGGTTCCTAAAACTGCAAACTGAACTCAAGGAAATGGCCGAGATGTCTGGAGAATTTAAAGGCCTCAAATCCAAGGCTGACGGATGGATGAAGACTTTGGAGCCGTTGGCGGATCATTTGGTGGACAGCTACCTCGAATATTTGCCAAAGTTGGTCTATCCTTTGAGAGACGGACAACACAGTAACACGGCGTTCGGATTGTTTTTCGCTTATGAATATGCGCACATGTCCGGATCTGGAGAAGATCTGTTAGTCACCATCAGAAACAAAACAGCCGAATTCTATAAAGATGACAAGGATTGTCCGATGGCTTGGGAACCGAGCGGCAGTGACTTTCTGTCTCCGTGTCTTCAAGAGGCCGATCTCATGACATCGATTGAACCGTTTGGAAACGAAACGATACAGTGGCTGGAAATGTTTCTTCCTGGACTCTTTGACGGGACATTTGAGCTGGAACCCGGTGTCGTTGTGGATGAGACTGACGGAAAACTAGTTCACCTCCACGGAGTTAACTTCGCGAGAGCCTGGAACATGTACTCGTTGGCAATCAAGATAGCGGAGTCATCCAAAAGATATACAGATCCGAGGATCCAACTCAAGTTGCATGAGATCGAGTGAGTCCTGGATAATCCAGATTAAAGTGTTTTTCTCTAACAACCAAATTATTTCAGGAAAAACTTATTAGAGATTGGAGACAATCACATGAATGCTTCCGTAGAGAGCGTCATCAGCAGCCACTACATGGGATCCCATTGGCTGGCTAGCTTCTTGGCCTATGCTCTGTATGTCAGAGATCTGGCCATCGACATCCAATAAAATCTGGGAATTTTTATAAATACTCAGTTTTGTTCCAGATTCCTAGACTTTTATCCTACCAGTTTTCTTATATAGCTTCCCTCCCTCCCCCCATCGCGCTTTCTTATCGGTACCTTACAGATTGACCACTAGCGCCTCTAGTAGCTTGAACGTAAACTTAAAATTATAAACATTGGATTATAGGATTACAAAAAAATTATGTATTATATTGAAGCTGCTTATTTGCGGCCAATCTCGGTTAAACTGAAATTATATTTACTACGAGGCACCATACATCCATATTCTGCACCATTGGTATCTATACCATATACTATACTTTCTATATAGAAGGGACAGTACTAATTAGATCCATAACGTGCATTGATTGGAGAAACGTTTTTTTCACAGATCCATGACTTTTTAACCACCTGACCCATCTTTAATTTTTGCCAACATCCATACTTGGATATGATAGCAGCTGTCCAATTTGACTTTCCAAAATTTAGACACCAATTCCAGTAGGTGATTTTTGTTCCACTATTCCATTCACCTTTTTCATTCATTCCAAGCCAAAACTGTCCACCTTGGATCTTGACCCAATCATTCTCCGCTTTGGAATTGATTTCTAACAGATGCGCTCCATGCTGTTGGCAGTGAGCATTGGCATCATTAAACAATTTCTTTTCTCGGTTAACCAGATAGCAGCGTTGATTAACCATCACCCATCCTTTATCACATTGGACCATACTTTGGCAGTTGTCAGTGTCATCTGTGCTGGCCTTGCAGATGTATTTTCGTCTTGTTGTTCTACAATCTCCTCCTAACGCAATGATGCCATTTTGATCAATTCCAGAACATATGCTGTTACAAGAGGCGTATGTTGAATAGCTTTTGATTCCCTCTAATGCCTCATTTGCATCAGATCCATTCAGGAATCTGAACATGTCACCATCAAACCTGAAAATAATAATTGTTAATCCTATCTTGGGCTCTGGAGACTTTATAAACTCTTACTTAATGCCCACGTGATATTGTTCGTACTCTCTTCGTCTCCGTAATTTGTCGCTCAAGAATTTAACTGTGGAAGAAGAAAAGCATGATGCCAGATTTGATGTCAGATTGTGTTTCATGCCAATCTTCGAGCACCGAGACTTTGCCGCTCGCCAGGAGGATTTTCGGTTGGAAATTTTAAAACAACTTTTTTCAAAAGATATCCAGCCCCTTGGACATTTCACATCCAAATATTTTGTGATCAAATCATTGCGCATATTCTTGTGCTGGTTGCAGATGTTTTCTGTTTTGGAATTCACGTACATATGTTTCCACCATTTCCAATAAGGAGCGACATTCTCATCAAGAACCTTGCACAAGATCTGAATGTAGAGCCATACGTTAGATCTATGGGCCAAAGGATATGAAATTTCCCAAAATTCACGTGGCCTTGATCCCAAATAGCCATTGATCGCCTTGATGACTCTTGTCAATCCGTACTCTTTAAAAAACAAGAGGTGGCTGTATGCCTCTATATTATAAGATTCGAATGCTCCTATTGTCTTCCCCGCTCTCACATAACCAGCTATCGTCTCCAGGAGGAGTGATTCAAATCTTTGCGAACTCTCACAAATTTCATGGTTCAGATAGAGTTTCCAAAAGCTGTTGAAGACGCCGGAAATCTTAAAAAAAGGATTGTGGTGATTCTCAACAAGAGGTAGAAAATCATATCCATGGCATGTGGAGACCTCCAGTATATCATTACTTTTCGTCACCATTGGGTAGCCTGTGGCCATGTCAATCTCGTTGTTATAATCGTTGAGCTGCCTGTCGTGAACAATTCGTTCAGACCGATATCTCAGATTGTTGTCAATTCCAGCGTTGTCATCAACAAATTTTATGGCTCGTTGATACCTGTCCAGGATTTCTCGCAAGTCGTTGTATTGAAAGAAATTCTTCAACGCATGAGATGGCAGAGAGAATATAATCTGACCAGGATATTCAATTTCAGCCCAAGGAGCAGCTGGATTTCGGATCATCTCGTCCCACTCTTGCTCTGACGTCTTGTTGTAAACAAAGAAAGGAGCTTGGACTCCACCACTGATCTTGACATGAAAATTCTCATATGCAGAACCATGTTTGACAACCACATAAACCAATCCACCCCACGGATTGGCAATCTTGGTCTCAGCCTTTTCTAATTTGAAATCAAAAAAGATTTTCATGGACCTTTTCAATTCCGTTACACCGGGAATCTTTAGTTCTGTGCTATGACACCCAATCCGAACTTGGATTGGAAAATCATTATTCAACTTATCCAAAATGCTTTGATCCACAGTCACAGTCAAAATGGATCCTGGGGCAGCATACAGTCCAGTCGATATGATGAGGTCTTCCTTCGGTGGATTCAGTTGATATGAATTCATGAGTGGAGTTTGATTGTAGGCAACCGGGTAACCTGATTGTAGGAATACAAATTTAGATAAAATCAGGTTCTGGCCTTATTATCGAATCCTGAACTCTATGATAAGTAAGAATCAAATCGATCAATGGTAAATGTACATCTCTGCAAGTGCAAACACCTTACCTCTATAAGTTCCGTTGACGCTCAAAGTTTTGCTCACGACTACTGAGGTTTCAGGTACAAGACCAGGGAATTCGTCAGCATCTTCAGCTACAGCTTCGTAGCCATCGTTGATCATAGCTCTCAAAATGTATCCAGCCTCATCCTTCAATAACCTCCAGCCAATACAAGAAAAGTGGATTTTGGGGTATGCTTGAAGGCTAATTTGTCGTAGTTGTTGAAACTCTTCCATGTCCTTTGTCGTGTCATCCATAATCTTGCTTCTGATATTTACAACCGTTTTCAATAAATCCTTCAAGTCTCCTTCATAATCCCTCAATGCTTGCAATGCATAATATAGATTTGAGTCATGAGCAGCCGGTGCTTGGTTTGGAATGGGCTCTTGTACTTCCCTTGCTTTCTCGGAGCCTATCATAATGCCCATTTTCATTAAAACATTGTTGGATCCAAAATCTTTGACTACGCTGGCACCCGGATGACTCTGAATCCAGCTATGTGCATCTGCTCCAATCAAAAGTCCTCCACCGTTTTCAACAAACCTCAGAATCTCATCTACTTGATCCTTTCTCACATTTCCGGTTACATAGACTTCTGTTTGGTTATTTCTCAACATGTCTTGAAGAGAATCTGTCATGATCACATTTATCCCGTTTAAAGGTATAAAATCATATGAAGAAACGTGAATGTTTTTGGTGTCATTCTTCTTTGCAAGCCATTTGACCACGTTCATCATGAAGTCGTTCATAGTTCTTTCTTCATACACCTTCATTATGTCATGTCCTAAAGCTACAACTCTTCCCTGAGAAAGAATTATGTAAATATAATCACAGTTACATGAAAATATATATTTATTCATTTATATCTATCACAGATATTACCTAGATAGAAACTGTGCCATGCAGCTCTGCATGCGTGGCTTATTGCATGGTAGCCGACCTGCCAATAATTAATGCATGGGGGGACAGTGGGAAGAAAGAGTCTCAGTGAACCAAGAGTTAGGTAGTGATACTAGAATCAAAGAGGTGGATTTTTCTC
>JAUELJ010066544.1:0-20252 GCA_031471255.1 Dryodora glandiformis
ACAATTTATTAAAGCTATCCTTACACTGCAATGCGGTACAAAAAGGAAATTTGATAAAGAAAGAAAGATTATTGTTACTATTATTCTTATTATTATCATCATCATCATAATTATTATGATTATCATTGTTATTATTATCATAATCATCATCATTATTCTTTAGCGTGCACATGTCTGTGCGATGACAGGCATACTCCTCCACGTTGACCTTTCCTCTGCCTGTCGTGTAAAAAGTCTGTTGCTGGTACATAAAACTAGTCAAGCAAACTGAAATGTGACGTCCTCTTGCTCTCTTTCCTTCTATCAGTCCATTTATCACTAACTTTTCCAAACAGTCGTGCCTCCATAGGATATCATTATGTCCAAGGCCTTTACTATTACTACTACTATTATTATTATCACTATATTTTTCTCATCCTCTACTTGCAAGTGGTGTAGTGGTTAAGTCACTCCCATTTGGTTCGAGAGGTCGAGGGTTCGAATCCCGGTGGTGACACTGGGTTTGTTCCTCAATATCTCTGAGTTTTCAAGGCTCAATCCCACACAGTCCTATTACAGACGGACTACAAATCGGAGGTGCCACCTTTTAAATAACTTTCATGAGTTGAAAAGGGTGTTAAACTAAAAACGTTTAATTGTTTTTGCCAGAATGATAGTAGACGTATTAGGAAACAATCCGTGTTAGTTGTTATTGTTGGTTTTGGTTTGATAAGATAATCATCATTAGTGGACAGTAGGAAATAAGACGCTATGGCCAAATAGAATATTTCATAACAGAGTTATGAGATCAGAATTTGAATGAAGTAGAAAGATTTCAAGAAGAGGCTGGCGGATGTCTTGATCTTGAATTTTAGAAAAAAAACATGAACTTGAACAAAAAAATAAAAGGTCTAATAATCACACTACCAACGCTGGGAAAGCCAAAGATCAGACAGCATGAAGATGTAAGACTAATCATTTTGATTGACGTAATTTCATGGAACCTTGAAATTCCAGATCACCTGTTATCCCTGTCCATGATAGTTTTTATATTCGTGTCTAGAATCATCGATGTCTCATAGCATTTCTACACACAAAAATCATCTGCCAGGGGCCCTACCAAATCCATTGTCATACCATCCCCCATTCTCATTCAGCTCATTGTGGGACTGAATCTTTCGGGGTCACTGCTATCTAGACGAACTGAGTACGTTTGTACACAAACGGTATTAGAAAATCCTGGGAGGGGATCGCAATACACAGTTTGAGGTATTGTGTCAAATCGAAAACAACAATGTGTGTGAATTATCAAATGAGGTTGTTTCACATTTACCACTAATTTTATTAAATTCTTCTTTCAGTGTCATGTCAATATGTCATGTCTGGCTATCTGAGCTGTAACACATAACAACATTGTTGACCTCACATTGCAATTGTAACGTGTGTTAGTTATAGTTATACAAATCCAAGGCGACGATTGAGCGACTCCATGGCAGACTCCCTCAGAAAACATGTATTGTCCATTTTTCATGCCGACCTTGTTGCTGTGACAGACAACTGAATCTCCCCACGACACCCACAACTACAAGCGGGAGGAAAAAGTAAAAGTAAAGTAGTCCACAAATCCATCACTTTTAGTATTTAATCATCAATGTTACCACTTGACCAAATGAGTCTTTATCTTTTCTCTTCTCATCTTTTCTTACACGTTCAGAGATGACAGGGACACTTCCCAACGAGATAAGAAAAGAAAACATACACCATATTCGTGTTCTAAACATTGAGAGTAATCACACAACCATGAAACTAATATTAATATTATAATTGAAATTGCTCTAGAAATGTTTATCCTTCAATATTACCACCCCTTTGTGCATCAAAATCATGCTGAAATAATAATAATAATAATAATGAAGATCATTTATAATGCGCCCACTCCATATACTAAACAGCTCTAGGCGCCCAAATAGGATGGACAGTGCGTTATAAGTAAATAGCTGTATACCTCTGATATCAGACATTAAATTTTCTACTTTTTCTCATGAATAAGGAAAAACAAGGCATCATCTGGGTATAAAGCATCCCATTCCACACATTCATATACATGCAGTAGTAGGGAAACACACTGACTAACAGGACAGATATCAACGTTGAGCTTTTGAAATGATATTAGGAGTTTCAGAGCAACTCAATACAATATCCATTAGTATTTCTACAGAATACATCTTATCACACATAATGGTAGCATTAGATTCTGTCAAATAGGGAAGGAATAACTAGTTCATGGAGTTTTGAGTTTCTAAACTTAAAAAAAAAAATGTTAACTACGAGAAACAGCTTACACTAAGATGTCTATCAAATCATAATATTGTGAATGATGAGCATTTTCAAATGTACATATTTTTTACCGATCTATCATGAAAATCTTTTTTATCAGTTAATGAAATTATTCAAACAAAATACAAAGTCATTCATAGGTTGATCAAATAGGAGATTACACCTCTGGCCTTAAGGTTCATCTTAGACAGTCTTTTTAAAATTGGTTCTGACCCATTGAATTGTAAGCTCACAATGATTGGGTCACCTTTCCACCTAGTAGTACTTGAACCCAATACCTTGAATGTGAGTGTGTGGCAACTAAGAACATGTTGGTTTCACATAAGATTAATTCAGTATAATTATAATTATCATCACAGATTGTTACGTCATACAGCCAATACATTATTGCACTGTTAGAGTGTGTATAGTGCTTTGCATGCAAACAGTTTGACCAATACAAGGGTGGAGAGGAAGAGAGAGAGGGGGAGAGAGAGAGAGTGACGATTTCAGGCATCCATAGAATAGATAATTAATAAATACAGTATAAAATAATTGACAAATAGAACATGCATATATGTTCATGCATACATGCACATTTTTGTTCTTTTTCTTCTGTCCTTTCATTTTCAATTTGTAAAGGGACCTAAAACTTTTCTCTGTAGACTATAATGCTTTTCAGAGAAATTACAAAATGAAATTGTTCACTACATATTTTTAAGACGGAACAGCCAAGGCATGGTGATTAAACATAAAGCCAGGCAAATTACTCAAATTAAAGTCATGTCAATAAGCACAAATTGAACTGTTAAAAATATATGTTATTTCCATCTTAAAAATAGTCTCAATAAAACTTGAATTCATTCACACATAATTTTTGTTCTGTAAATGAAGGGGAATCAAATCCAAAATAATTAAAATAAATTTGTTTTAAAAATGAAAAGGTGTGCAAAAGGCATGAAAGTATAAAAAAGCAAAAATCCTTACATCCCCTTGTGTAAAACTGCCTTCCCCTTGATCCAAAGAGGGATGCCAAGCTTCAAGATCACTTTCCCTTCTTTGCGGGGGGTCAATTTGATGAGGCAGTGTAAATTCCATTACAGATGGGGTAGAGGAGCACAGTGGAACGCTTGAAACCATTTGTATTGTGTCAGCATTAATTGCTGCTACACCTGAATCATTCAATTTGACTTCTTTGGTGGGCACTTCTTGTTCAGTTATTGGACTTTGCTTGGCTAATGTCTGAGTCAGTTCTTTGACTTTGGCCTGCGAGGCCTCCAATTTTTTAGACATGGCTGCTACCTTGGCATCTTTCTTCTTCATGGCCGTTTGCTGCACCTTCACCTTCCTTGACAGCTCATCAAACTCAGACTGCAATCCATCCGAGGCTGACTCCAATGGTCCCACCTTCTCTTGCAAGTCATCTCTTTGAAATTTCAATTCCGAAACTTCTTGTTGCCTTAGAGCCCTCTCTGACTGGAAGCCCGAGATTTCGTGTTGCAATTCCTGTTTTTCTCTGACCAAAAGCTCATGCTCTTTGGTAAGTTCTGTAAGAGTCAAGTCTTTTGAATGCAAAAGGTCATTCAGAGAGGCAAACTCTTGTTTAAAGTTTTCCACATAATTAAACCATGAGAGAAGTTCAGCATTTTTACCTTCCACCAAAGATTTGAGATCATCAACCTCTGACTGCAATTTTTTGCTTTTGTCCTGCTCTTCAGATAGAGACACACTTATAGCAGATACATTTCTATCACTTTCTGTATTCCATTCCCCCAACTGATGACGCAGATCAGATATCTCAGACTCCTGTAACGAAATGGTATTCTGATAATTCTTAATATCCGCCTCACAATCTCCAAGTTTAGATCTACATTCTTCAATGTCCAGATCTTTCTTTTGTAACATGCACTCGAGTTCAGTGCCATTTGCCTTGAGAAAGTTATTTTCCTGTTGTATTTGTGAGAGCTGGTTTTCCAAAAGCAGAAGCTCCTTCACTTGTTGTTCTAAACCAACAACCATTCGGACTGCTCCTTCTTTGGTAGCCACCTCTTCTCTCATGGATGCTAACTGTTTCTCATATTCCTCAATGGTTTGTACTTGAGAATTTATCATCTCTTTATTGGTAGAAAGATCTTTTTGAAGCTGTCTAATAGCCTCTTCTTGGTCATATGTCAATTTCAAATGCTCAGAAAGCTCTTTTTTTTCTGCCTCTAGATCATTTATGTACTTGTGGCAACCTTTTAAATCTGTTTCAAGTTCTGACAACTTCACCTCCCAACCATGCTTAGTTTCCTCTAAATGGTGTAATGAATCCATCTGTGATTCTATTTCAAGTGCACATTTTCTGTTGATTTCTTTTATATTGGTTAACTGGTTTGTCAAGTCAACATTCTTCTTAACTATCTGGTCATTCTCCATTCTTAGTTTTCCCATTTCTTCCTCAATCAATTTCTTCACCTTTTCTGAGTTTTCAGAGAGAGATTGTTCTTGGTCTAATCTTTCCCTCAACTGCATAGTCTCCCTAACAATTTGCTGAGATAATTCATATTGAATTGTTTGGTGTTCCTGTTTCATTTGGCCACACAACACTTCCTTCTCACCGAGTTGGTCCAGTAAAAGCTCCAAGTCAAATTGTTTCTGACTCATTGCTGAGTGAAGTTGATGAAGCTCACTTTGAAGGCTTTGATTTTCTCTCTGAACAAGAGACAGTTCAGTTTGAAGCTTTTCATGTGAGATTGCCCACTCATCTTGCTGGGCTTGTGTGGAAGAAAGTTTAGATTCTTTTGATTTTAGCATTGTTCGTAAGTCATGGACTTTTTGCTGGATCTCTGCCTGCTCCTTAAATGAAGATTCTTGTAGATTCTGCTTTTCATCACTTGAATTCATTACCTTTGCTTCTAAGGATTCAATTTCTCCCTCTAATGTCTTAACTTTGTTTTCATAGACATCTTTTTCCTTAATTAGCTCTTGATTAGTTTCATTCAATTCATCTATTTTTGATTCTGCTTTTGATAGTTTTGTAGAGAGGTCTGCGCTATTAGTTACATGATATTCTTCCATTTCCTTCCATTGCGATAACAGCTGGCTGTTATATTCCTCAGCTGCTTGTTGAGATGATTTCAGGAGGGAGAATTCTTCTGAGGAATTCTGAAGTTGATGCGTAAGTAGATCCCTTTCTTCTTGTAACTGCTGTAACTGATTGGTGAGTTGGTTTTGATGAGACTCGCTATCAACAATAAACTCATGATGAGCTACTTTCAAATCGCTGACCTGCTGAGATATAAGCTGGTTGTTTTCTTTCAAATCATTGTTCTCTCTTTGAAGCTCTTTGACAGCCTCACTGGATTCTCGAATCAAATTTTGCAAACCTTCCTTCTCCACATTTGACTCCATTTGCTCCATCTTCACAGAGGTGAGTTGCTCTTCCAGACCGGTTCTATCCTGCTCTGTCTTCTGCAACTGACTAGAGGTGTCTTTCCATGCCTCTTTCAAGGGATCAACCTGTGATTGAAGTATCTTTATTGTTTCTTCGCTGTCCTCTAGCTTACTCATCAATGCCTGTTTTGATTTGTCAGTTTCATTCAACCAGGCCTCCAAATCTGCTAGTCTCTTCTCGGCAGCTATTTTCTCTTCCACTGTGAGTCGGACAGATTCTGCTGTAGAATACAGCATGTCTTCTCCTGCCAATTGCTCCACCATCTGGGAATTGACTAAATCTTTGATGTCAAAAATACAATTTTCTAGAGCTCGTTTATCTCTGGCAAGGAAATGCAGCTCTTCTTGTGCATCCTCTATTTCATGACGAAGATTCAAATTCTCTTCTTGAAAACTATCCATCTTGATTTCCAACTCTCTAATGTCTGCCTCGTAACTATCTTTCACCTGTTCACTTTGGAGCAGTTTTTCATTGAGATCCTGCACATCTTCCATACAAACAGTTGACCTACTGTCAAATCGTGACAATTGAGATGGGGTCCTCTCCTCACTTCCTCCCACAGAACTTGGGGCAATGGACAGACTTTCTTGGTCAGATTGATGGTGTTCAAGTTTCTTATTGAGGGACAACAACTGACTATCCTTCTTTTTCATACACTTTTTCAACCACATGACCTCTGCCCTTAGTTTCTCAACACTGTCACTGTCAGCCTCATCTCCAGTAGATGCTTGAACTGCCGAAGTGTTGAGAGAACTGTCTGCCATGCTTTCATCCAAGCTCCTCTGAGATGAGGAACTTGTTTCTGCCTGGCCTTTCTGAGAATGTATGCGCTTCGTCATTACAGCTATCTTAGCATCTTTCTTTTTCAAAACCTTCTGCATTTCTACCACTTTGGCTTTGGAAATCTCTGCTTCACTACGGCTGTTTTGAAGTTCTCCTGACAATAGGCCGATTCTGGTGCTGTTTTCGTCCTGTGTTCCATACATCTCTTTCATGACACTTTCCATCACGCTTACTTTATTTTCTCTATCCTCTATTGCTTCTTTCATTTGTCTATTCCACTCCTCCAGCTGGCTAATCTTCTCTGCAACAATCGGTGCTTCCGCTTTTGATATTTCTTCACCAACTGCACTCATACTTTCCTCTTTTTGTTCAGTCATGCTTTTCAACATTTCCAATTCAGACTGTAGTCTTTCCACTTTGCCTTCTAATGACAATTTCTCATCATGATACATTTTAAGCTGATTTTGAGATTCTTCTTGATTAGTGTGAATGAAATCATTTAGTTGGTGTATAACTTTAGTATTTTGCTGGAGAGCAAATTCCTTTTCGCTGACATTTTGGTGATAAGTGTAGACTGTTTCTTGCATCTCATTCAGTCTGTCTTCAAGGTCTGCAATAGTTTTAAAATATGTCACATTCAGCTCTGACACTTCCTCAAATTTACGAGTGACCTCATCAATCTTTCCATCATTTAAACCTTCACTGCTGGTGGCAGCAGTTTGTACATTCTCTGTTTTTTGTTGCATCTTTTCCATCTGTTCAAATTTGTGTTGGTGCAATTCTAGTGAATCCTTCCATGACAGTTTGGCATCATAAAACTGAGTCTGTAATCGCACGATTTCTTTGTCTTTTTCCCCAAGGAGATCTTTGAATGCATCCTTTTCAAAGACGACACCCTGGTATTTGCTGACCAGCAGTCGAAATGATTTATCTTCTTCTGTCAGCTCAGACACATCTTGTTGACTGTCAGGCCATGAAAAGTTCATGTATGGATCTCCATCATATTTGGCTCTGGCATGCTCTTCAAAGGAATCTGTTTTTTTCCCTTTCACTGGCACATCTCCTTCCCCAGCCTGCCTTGCTTGCTTGGCACTTTTCTTTGATTTTAAATGCAGACCCTGTATAAGCTTGTCCTTCTTCTTCACCGTTTTCTCCAATTCTTGACGCATTGATGACTCTTTCTCAATCTGTTCCTGCAGGTGTGCCAAGGAAGATTTCAATGAATCCACTTCTGATTTGAGTCTCTCTGATTCTTGTTCCTGCACCGCAGCTTCTGCACCCTGTTCTTGAGGTTTGGAGTCACTGGCAAGACCTACTGTAGGGTTGCTGGAATCATCCTGAGGACCGACTGGCTGGCTTTCTGGGGTGACCTGAGGAGCACATGTCTGCAAAGGTTGCAAAACCACCTCCACCATTTCATCTACAACAGTACAAACATTTGATGGGGAAGAGGGTGAAACTAAAGACTTGGAATTTGAATCAACAGAGGCACTAGGATAATGGGATGAAAATAAATCAGGGAGACATTGTGAAGTATTGTCATGGTCAGTTACCTCCTGTACAGAATCACTGAAACTCATTTCTCCTAGTTCTGATTTTTGTTCCTTTCTTGTCAACTGTTCAATGAGAACATTCTGCTTCTCAATTTCAGACTTTGCAGCAACAAGTTCTTGATTGATTGCAACAGCTTCAAGGGTTGAAGAATCTAATTTGCTGGTCATGTCAATGAGTTCCTCTGTTAATGCTTTCACTTCAGTCTCTAACTCTACCTTCTTGTTGGCTAAATCATCCCTTTCACCCCTCGCCTCTTCAATTGATTTCTCTATTTGCTCACAGAGCCTCAAATGCTCAGCTTCCATAGCTTCTTTACCATCCCTTAACATTTCCATTTTCTTGACAACACCATCATTCTTAGATTCAGCATTTTCTAACAAATCATTAAATTTTTTTGTCTCTGTTTCTCTTAAATTTCTCTCCAATTCTAGTTCTTTTGAACAATCTTCTTTTTCCTTGCAACAGTTGTCATAATAATCTGTTATATTCTGTAATTGTAATTCTAAAGTTATTTTCACTTGTGAGAGATGTTTGTTATTGGCCTGACTTTCCTCAAGACACATTTTAGACTCTTTCCTATGCCTCGTCATTTGGCATTTCATAGAACTGATTTCAGACTCTAAGCTTTGACTTTTATTTTCTGAATCTTTAACAAGAGACAACAAAAGTTCTTTTTGATGCAATTCTTCATCCTTTTCTTCAATCGTAACCTGTAGAGACTGCTTCAAAGCTTCAATATCTGCTTGAAAACAGGTTTTGACATCTTCAAGCCTGTCATTTCTGCCCTCTTTTTCTTGCAGTGCTGCCTCTAAACTGGCAATGTTTTTTTGAAAATCCTCCTTTTCCTTATCGAAGGTAGCTTTCATAAGATCTAACCTGTTTTCAGATGTTAGAAGGCTCTCCTCAAGGTTTGAGGATTTCTCACGAAGAATAAAATATTCCTCCTCTACATTTTTCAAACAGTTTTTGCTTTGTTCTTTATCTTCATCAGAAACTTTTTTCAAGTCTATAAAATCATTGTTCTTTGCCTCGAGTAGATTTTCCAATTGTGTTTTTGTTTCAAAAATACTTCTTATCTCTTCTTTCATTGCTTCAATGGTGCTAGAGAGTTGTAAATTTGAGGCTTCATATTTGTCTTGCTCTATACTGAGTGTATTGTCTAATGCTCGACACTTTTCTTCTGACGCTTTCAGATCTTTCTCAAAGCTCATGCAACGCTCTTGTTCAACAGCCAGGAGGTTCAACATCTTTTCAAACTCTAATTTGGTTTCATCAGCACCTTTTTCTAACCTTTCTTTCTCAGATTCCACACTCTGAAGTGTGGCCATTTGACTGGAGATGTTGTCATTAGCAGCCTTCAGATCTGAAACACACGCTTCAAGTTTTTCCTTTTGAGATGATAAATCCACTTTCTCACTGATCAACTCAGAGATTTCATTCAACAAATCTTCTTTTTCCTTCAATAATGCCTCAGAGACCTTACTTTCATTTTTCAATTTTCCCTCTACGCTTCCAAGTTTTTCAAGGAAAGATACCTCAATTTTTTCAAAACTTTCTTTCATTTCATTGTTAACACTTTTCAAATTTTGAAATTTGGTTTTTCCCTCTCTCATCACAAAGGATACAGCAGCCTCTGTGGAAATCATCTTCTCTGAAATCTCCATATTGTTCTCT
The DNA here is from genome assembly GCA_031471255.1 of Dryodora glandiformis. NCBI lineage: Eukaryota > Metazoa > Ctenophora > Tentaculata > Cydippida > Dryodoridae > Dryodora > Dryodora glandiformis. The sequence goes on from JAUELJ010066544.1 coordinate 9,743, forward strand.
GTAGCCATCAGAAACGCAGCTTCCTTTTCATTTATTTGAGTGGTCAATTGATCTATTTTTTCTTTCAACCCGTCTATTTCTATTTTCCGATCATCTATTTCTTTGGTCTTGCTATCTAGAGTGACCTGAGTGTCATTCAAGTTTTTACATGAAGTTTCTTTGGCAATGTTGGTTTCCCTTAAAAAGTCACTATAAGCTGCTGACATGTCATGTAATTTGCTTTGGACTTCGGACAAAGCCTGTTCTTTCTTTGACATGTCTTGTTTCAGTTCCTGCAATTCCTTGCTCTTAAATTCAGATACCTGTGTCAAAAATTCATATTCTTTAATGCTTTTTTCCAACATTTGATTCAAATCTTTGTTCTCGTCCTTCACTTCCTCTACTTCCGTCTCAAGTTGGGAATTATCCCTCTCCGATTGTTCCTTTTCGTCTTTACTTTTTGATAAATCATCTGATAAGAATTTCACCTCTGAGCTTAAGCTTTGAATAGTGGCTGATTGTTCTGCCTGCTTTTCGTTATTATTTTCTATCAAATCTAATGTATTATTAATTTCTTGCTTCAGAACAGATATTTCATGTTGAAAACTAAGCTGTGTTTTTAAAGCTTCCTTCAACTCTACATTCAAAGACCTACGATTGACAACCTCTTCTTGCACTTCATTTTTAGACAATTCAAAGATAGATTTCAATTTTTCCAACGAAGCACTCATTACTTCAACTTCACATTTTAAATCTCCCTTGACTCCCTTTTCATCCTTTAAACTTTGATATATCGTATCAAGCTTTTCTTTCAGAACTAAAGTAATTTCCTCAGCAGAGGATAAATCTAACTTCATGCTCTGAACATCTGATCTGTTCTGAGAATTTTCATCTTTCACAATATTCAGATCAGAGGCCATGGCTTCGCTTTGTTTGATACATTCCTGTTCCACTGTTCCTGTAATAAGCTGTATTTTGTTGACCACTTCTAAATTTTCATCCTTGAAACCAGCAATATCCTTTTTCATTTCCTCATGCAGCCTTTGGTAAACATTCAAATTTGAACTAATTTCATCCATTTCCTCCTTTCTCTTTGACACAGCCAACTGTAAGTTTTCTGTATGCTTAGTGAAATTCTCTATCATGTAATGTCTGTCTCTATTCATCTTCTGTAAATTATTTCTCATCTCTCTGAGGCCTTTCTGCAATTTTGAGTTCTTGGTCCTCTCCTCAAACAAAGCTTTATTGATACTTTCCAAATTATTAGTGAGATTCTGTTCACTGTTTTGTTTCTCTTCCTTGACAACTTTCAGCTCTCTGCTAGACTCTCTGAGGCTTGCCATCTCTGTCTCTGTGGATGATTTTGCTTCCACTAGACAGGCTACTTCTTGTCGCAGATCTCTGATTGTAATCTCTTTTCGTGTGATCTCAGAAATGGATTCTCCAAATTCACTTTGCACTGTTTGTACAAGTTGATGTGAAGATTTCAATTGCATCTGTAGCTCCTCAATAAATAACTCTTTATCTCGAAGTTTCAAATCAAGCTGACTCATCCTCTTTTCTCCATCACTGAGTGACTTTTTGTGACCCTGACACGATTGCTTCAAGTCCTTGACCTCAGTTATTATATCTTGATGAGCCTGGAAGATCTCATCATATTTGTTTTGCAAACCATTGAGATCATGAATCTTGCTTTCTAGCTCTTGGTCCATAGATATTTTCTGATCATGCCATATTTTGGAATCCTCTTCAACCTGCTTAAGCACATGCTTTTCTTTCTCTTCTTGACTAGTCCTTTCCAATGTTAAATCTTTTTCTATGTTAGTGACTTTTTCTTGCTCACATGTTAGCCTTTTTCCTAATTTCTCAAATTCTTCTTTAGACTTCTTTTTCTCTGAAATCATGTCACTTTCTAAAGCATATATTTGCTGTTCCTGTGAATCTCTCTCTGCTCTCAATTTATCACTTTCTATTTTGCAATCTTGAATTTCATGTAGGGAGTTATTTTCCAGTGATGAAAACTGTGCTCTAAGTGACATCAGGTGCTCATTGGTCTCTTCAGAGAAAGACTCTAAAATTTCATGTTTAGCAGATAACTCTCGAATCTCTTCAGTTCTCAATGACAGAGTTTCTTCTAAATCAGAAATTTCTTTCAAATAGCTTTGTATGGTACTCTGAGATGTTTCTTTGTCCTCTTCTATGAATAGGTTTAATTTTGAATTGTCTTCTTCTAGCATCTGAAGCTTATCAGACAGTATGGACAATTCCTCTGTCTTTTCTTTGTTAATATTTTCCTCACTCAAGCTTTCAGCCTGAAGTTTAAAAATATCTTGTGTTTTTTCAGCCAATTCTACCTGAAGACTTGACATTTCACATTCTATAACATTCTTTCCCATTTCCTTCTCCTTTACAGTTTCAATCATAACCACCAGCTCTTGTTCCAATTCATTCATTTGTGATTGCATCTCTAATATTGTTGTCTGGTACTTAGTCTGATAGCTCTGGTGCTGGGATTCATTCTTTTCCATCTCTGCTTGCATTTCTTCAAGATTTGAAGACAGCTTACCAATTTCTGCTTTCAGTATGGATGAATTCTCTTGCCCCTTTGTTTCATCTTGCAATTTCTCTTGTTTTAATTGATTCATGTTATGTTCCATTTTTTGTAGGTCATCAGTCAGATGACACACCTCTTGGCATTTACCCTGCAATTGGTTTTCTAAATCATTCATTCTCTCATTCTGCTCTGAAAATTCATCTTCTTTTTTGTCGATTGCTTGATAAAGGTCAGTAACAGACTCCTCTGCTCTGATTTTCTCCTCTAAGACTTCTTGATAAACTCTTGATTTTTCGTCTATGTCATCCTGTATTCCCTGCTTCTCTTCAGTGAGTTTGGATATTGCCTGCAGTGCATTTTCATAATCCTCCGTCAAACTGTTCAGCCTTTTATTCTTGTCCTCTATAAAACACTTTGATGCTGCTGCACTAGATAGGAGAGAATGCTCAGTGGCCTGTTGTCTCATAGAATCCTCTTGTAAAACAGTGATAATGGACGCTTGTTCAGAAATAAAATCCTGGAGTGTTTCTGTGCTTTCCTGAAGTTTGGTAGAAGTACCTGCTAAATTGTTGCTGAGCTCATCATTTTTCTTCACTAGGCAAGTGTTCTCTTCCTCCAGTTTTTCAAAGCTGCGAGTAAGACCCATTTTCTCATCCTCTGATTTCAATGTTTTCATCTTTTCCTCTTCGAGAATGTGAGCAAAGGATCTGATCTTCTCTTCAAGTATCTTATTTTCCTCTTGAACGTCATGCATTTCTTCACAAAGTGTCTGGTTTTTGTGTGATAGCTGTTCAAGCTCGGACTGAAGGTCAGTGACCAACTGTTTATTCTCATCATCACGTCTGGTCTTTTCTTCGGTAAGAGCCTCCAACTCAGATTGCAAAACATCAGTGGCATTCTTCATGGATTCAGATATCGCTTTCACATCCTCTTCTGCTTTCTGCTTCTCAACTTTTAGATCCTGTACTTGATCATTCAAGGTAGTGACGGTAAATGAGTTGGCTTCCTCTTGTTTCTTAACATGTTCCTGTAGTTCATTGATATCATGATTTTTTGACTCAAGATGAGATTTCAATGCACTAATAGTGTCCTGTAATGATTGAATATCATTCCCTTTCTCTGTCTGCAACAGCATCATTTCAAGTTCCAGTCTCTCTTTTTCAGATACAATGCATTCGTCCTTTTTCACAAGGGTTGATGTAAGTTGCTGTTTTTCCTCATGAGCACAGTCTATCTCTTCAATTAATTTTCGTGTCTGGTCCTCTAGAGCCTGAATTCTGCTATCCTTTGACACATTGTCTTCTTGCTGTTGATTAAGTTGTGCCACCAAAGAGTCCTTCTCTTTGAAAGCTTCATCCACTTGCTTGGTCAGATTTTCAACAACATCTTCCAGTGAGATATTCTGCTTCTGAAGGTCCCCGAGTGAAGCAATTGTTTCATTTAGAGAAGTTTTCACCAAGTTTTTCTCTTCCTCCAAATTTGAACACATAACTTGAACCTCCGTAAGAGATGATTCCAATAAAGATACTTTCTCTTTCTGTTCTGTTACTGATGATATCAGCTCAGAGTTGTCATTTCTCAACATTTTCATTTCTGCTTGAAGCTCTTCCACCCATTTTCTCTTTTCATCAGCCTCTTGTGAAGTAGATTTTAGTGTTTCAGTTAGGTCTTTTTTTAATCCTTCTTCAATATCTAACTGCTTATTTCTATCTACTAAATCTGTCTGGACTCTGTCAAAATCAACTTGCATGGAATTCAGTTCATTTTTCATTCTATGAATGGTTTTTTCTTTGCTTTCTACTTCTGCCCTTAATGAAACCAACTGTCCTTCCAACTCATTTTTTTCAGAGCCAACTTTATGTATGGATGATTCAAGATCCTCAATTTCTTGTTTCCTCTCCATCAAGATGACTTCCTTTTCTGAAATCACAGTATCAAGTTCAGATTTGCTATCCTGCAATTCCCCCCTAAGCCTGTGTTCAACCCCAGTGCTTGTTTCTTCTAACATTTGTTTGTCATTTTTCAAAAGAGACAATTCATTTTTCAGCATCACACTTTCTGCTGCAGTTGCGTCAACACACTTTACTAAATTTTTGTGCTTTAAAGTCAAGAGGGCTTCAACAGAGCACCTTGAATCTAAATCTACAGACAGTTCAGACAATTTCTGTGTCAGAACATCAATAGCAATAACGTTTTCCTTGTTGCAACTCTCTAAATGTGTAATAGTTTCTGCTTGGCGTGAAGAGAATTCTGTCAAATTGAGAACTTCTGCATTCTGTACCTGGCCCTCTTCTTCCTTCCTTTTTAAAAAGTCATTCAAACTATCTTTTTCCAGAGACACATTCTTTATAGATTCGGACAAGGACTCAATTTCAGAACTTTTCTCTTTCAATAGGCTCTCAAACTCCTTCAGCTGTTGTTCCTTTTGCTTTAAACATTCAAGAGCTTTACCATTACCTTCATCTTTAGCTCCAATGTCAAATATTTGCCTTGAAATAGTTTCATCTTTAAGCGTAATGTCATTTTCCAGAGAATTTACTTTTTCCTCCAAAGAGTCTTTTAAAGACTTCAAATCAGCTATGGATTTTTCACTGGAAACAAGCTTGCTTTCCATATTTTCAATTTGTTTTGTTTTTTCAGATCCAGTACAAAGCAGAGAATCTACATTTTCCTTTATTTCTTGTTGCAAACTGTTAATCATGGTTTGGAATTCATTGACTGAGTCTTGCAGTTCAGTCCTTTCAGCCTGAAGGGAGGAAGACTTTTTGTTCGTAGTTTCCACAGCTTCTTTACATTCTCCAAAGTCTGTTTCCGATGTATCTAAACTCAATTTCAAGTCTCTCATTTGTTCAATCTGACAGTCGAGCAGCCTGAAAAGTGATGTTGTTCGAGCCTCACTTAACTCAATATCATGTTGCTTTTCCATAATGACTTTGTTGAGCTCACCTTTCTGAATAGAAAATTGTTCCTCATTTTGCTTCATTTGATCCTGTGAGATATGAAGCTTGTCTGTGGTTTCACTTAGCTGTGCGGATAGTCCGTCATTAAGCAACATGAGTTTCTCAACCTCACTAGCTTGCTCCTCTGAAAGTTTATTCCACTTTGCAACATCAGCCACTGCCTCTTTTTTAGCTGTTTCCTCATGTTCTAGTTGCTCTTTCAAATTCACATAGTCTTTTTCAATGGAAACAATTCGACTTTGTAGGTGGGAAATGTCTTGCTGAGCGGAGTCAAGATTTGTTTGTAACATGTTTATCACAGAGCTGGAAGAATCAGAGGTGGATTGCATCTCATCCACCAGTGACTTGTTGACCTTTTCCTTATCTGTCATACCGGCATGCAATTCACTTATCTTATTATTCAAACATTCGAGTTCATTTTGATGCATGTTTCTCATCTCTTGCAATTCTGTATCGAGTGATTTGCATTCATCAGTTTTGCTTTCCAATGAATTAAGAAGTCCATCCATGCCTTCCTTCATCACAGACTCCTTTTCTTCGAAGGTTTGTTGTACAACATGAACACCGGAGTCAATATTCTTCAATAAAACATCTACAGAAGTTGAATGATTATGTACAGATAGGAGAGGAGTGATCAAAGGAAGATCAGAGAGCTTACAATGAATACTGTATAGTTGATATTGTAATTTTGACAAAATATTTTCATTATCTACAACTTTTTGTTCCAACTGAGCTTTGCTGTTGTTCAACAAGTCATATTCGTTGGTTAAGGCACTGTGTTTTGAGCAAAAAGTGTCCAATTTCTCCTCTAGATGAGAAATTGTTTCCATGGCAGTATGATTATCTTTCACTAGTTTTTCCTGAGCAAACTCTAATGATGTTTTCTCTTTATTCAAGACATCAATTTTTTCTTCATGAGACACAACCTTACTTTGGCAAGCTTCTAATTCCATTTTAACATGCGAGTATTGGTCCTTTAGGCTATTTCTGTTCTGGTCTAAAGCCTCTAACTTAGTAGTGAGTTCTACATTCATTTTCTCATGGACCTCAATGTTTTTGAAGATTTCCTCTTTTTCTATGACAACAGCCTTGTGGGATTCATGTAAGCCAAGTTTCTCTTCCTCCACCATAGCGTGTTCTGCGCTAATTTTACTCAGCTCTTCTTCAAGTGATTTGTATTTTTCAGCTAAATATTCAAATTCTTTACCCTTTTCTGAAAAAAGGCTCTCCGTCTCATCTTCCTTTTGTTTTACGATTTCTTGAAATGTGGCAATTTCTTTTATATGGCAATCCTCCATTTGTTTTACTTGTGCATCTCTGTTGTCTATGTCCTGCTGGAGACTGTTGATTTTCACATTGGCATCACCCATTTCCTTTTGCTGTTGATCCACAAAAGATCTGACCTTGTCTAACTCCTGTTGTAATCCTGACACCTTCTCCTCATAAGTCAACTTTTCCTCTTGACCTACCTGTCTCAACTGGCACAACGCTTTCTCATGCAATTCCTTCATGGACATAATCCCCACATCCATTTCTTGACACTTTAAGTTGTATTTTGTCTCAAAGTTATCCAGCTCCTCAGTCAGTCGATTTGTCTCTTTTTGGAGGGAATCTCTCATCTCACAGACTTGACTCAATTGATACTCCTTTGTTTCAAGCACTTTGTCCTTTTCCTTCATTTCTATCTCTTTGGCTTCCAATTCTTTTTCTCCATTTGACAATGATTTCGACTTTTCAGATTGTAAAGCTTCAACTTTGGAAAGAAGATCAGCATTATCTTTCTCAAAAGATGTTGTTTTGTCAGACAAACTTTCTAGACTTTCTTTCAGCAATGTATTTGAAGATGTCAGTTTTTCAACTTGTTTGTCTTTGGTGTTTAGCTCAGCAGATAGAATTTCATATTCAGAGTCTCTTTCCTTCATAACATCTTGCAACTTCTTGAGGTCTCTTTGTTGCTCATCCAACCGATCTTCCTTCATGGCCACCAGTTTTGTTAATTCTTCAAAATCCAACACTTTGGCTTCAAGCTGTGTTGTCAAATCAAGAACTTGTTGGCTAAGCTGTTTTATTTCATTGTTAGACTGCTTCTCAGAGCTGTCATATTTTTCTTGGAGGGATGCCAAAGCATCATTCATGGAAGATACTTTACTATCACTGTCATCTAACTGGCGTTTCAGTGATTCTGACTGGTTGGTAACTGAACTCAAGCTGTTTTCAGATGTCACAAAATCATCTCGTAAGCATTTCAAATGGTCATTGGTATTGGCATTATCTTTCTCTAAATGTTCGCACCGGCTTAAAGAAAGGGACAACTGTTCATGCTCCTGTTCATATTTCTTTGTTAAACATTCAATCTCATCTAACAACTCAGCATGCTTCTCTTCTGAGGAAGATTTTAAACACAATAATTGGGAGGAAAGAGCAGAGCATTCTTGCTCCTTAGCAGACAAAGATTGTTTGAGTGAATCACATTCTTCAGATAGAGAATTGGCATGCAAAGTTGTCTGATGAAGAGACGAAGTGAGAGAGTCAACAGTGGATTCTAATGCATGCTTGTCTTGCTGGACAGAATCAAGAGTTGCTTCAAGCTTAGAGAGGTCCTGTAAGGCAAGCTGATTAGTCTCATTCAATGCCCTCACCTTCTCATCTGCTTGGCCTTGAATCCTTTGCTGAATGTAGAGGGATGTTTGCAAGCCAATGTTACGTTCATCTTCCTCTCCAAGTTGATCCTCAAGGACGGCAATGCGAACATCTTTCTCCACACAATCACTACGTGATGCTTTCACTTCAGCTTCTAAGCTGACCAGTTGTCGTTCCAACGAGTCCACTAGCTGTTCTTGAATCTCCTTTTCATTCCTTAGCTGACTAATGACCTGTTGCGCTTGTGCAGAGTCTTCCTCCAATGAATCTGATACAGTTGTCAGTTTTTGTTGATATGTTTCTACTTTCTCCTTCAGTAAAACATTCATGTCTTTAAACTCATTTATCTTTGAAGCTGACTTCTCCAAATCTTCCGACATTAAAGTCACATGCTCCTGAAGATCATTGCACTTTTGGTTAAGCTTTTCCAATTCTGAATCTTTAGTGGTAAGAATTGATTCAAGATCAAGTGATCTACTGTTTGACGATTCTAATTCACTTTGCAAAGTTTTCAAATCAACCGACAACGTCTCGATATGTTTGCTTTTCTCTTTCTCCAAGAGTTCTAATTTTTCATCTCTATCTCTCACACTCGACTGTAAGTGTTCAATCTCCTCCTTCTGACTAGAAATTGTGGCACTAAGTTCTGAATTTAAAGTCCTCTCAGAATCAACACTTCCTTCAACAGAATGTATTTTTTTCAAGGTTTCATCTAGTTCACTTTCCAACTTTTCACAATTAACTTTAGAATCATTCAAACTGTCACAAACCCTCTTCATTTCTTCCTCTTTTGCACTTAACATAATTTGGACCTCATCTATCTTTGTCTCTTTGGTTCTAACCACTTTTTGCAAGGAATTCAACTCTGACTCGAGATCAGATATTTGTGTAAGCAATGTATCCATTTTCCACTCAACCTCTTTTCCTTTCTCATTCTCACCTTCTCTGGATATATCCAATTCTCTTCTCATTTTTTTCACCTGAAGACCTGACTCAGCTCTTTCATCATTACTTATCTCTAGAGCATTCCTCACAGCTGACAATTCTTCATTTGCTGACACTAATCTGTCCTGACCATTCTGCAACATTTCTGATTTTTCAGCTAACTCCTTCACTAGAATGTCTGTTTTATCACGAAGTTTGTCAATCTCACCACCTAACTCCTCCTTCAGACACTCTATTTGATCGTTGGATCCATGCAATTCACTCTTAACGCTTTCAAGCTCAGATGCCAATGCTGCAACTTCTTATTCAAATGTCTCGTTTCTATTTTACAATCCCAACTCTCCGTCGTTAGTTTCCGATTTCGCATTGTCATTATTCTCTTCTTCAATCAAATTCCCATGTTCCTTGTTGGCGATATCTTCCTGTTTTTCAGCTTCGTCCATTTCCATTTCTCCCTGTGTCTTTTCAGCGTTCTCGGGGTCCTCGGGGTCATCGACGTTCTCGGGGTTCTCAGTGTTCTCGGCGTTCTCGGGGTTCTCGGGGTTCTCGGTGTTCTCGGCGTTCTCGGGGATCTCGGTGTTCTCGGGGTTCTTGGTGTCCGTGTGATTCTCGGTGTCCTCGGTGTCAGTCTCCTGCTTCTGTTTCTTCTTTATCCGCCAAAGAAAAAGGACCAAAGCCAACAGGACTGTTGCTGTCAATATTGATGCCAAGGAAATGACAGCAGCGATCAAACTCCAGCTGGCGTGACAGGTGTACGACCCAGGCGTGTTTTCACATCCGTGTGCACATGGATTGTATAACTCACATTCGTTTTTGTCCTCACACTTGTCTCCTTTCAATGTGTATCCAACGTGGCAAATACATTTGAACGATCCAACCGTGTTGTCACATTCATGTTCACATACATTCTTTAACTCACATTCGTTAATGTCTGCACAGAGTGTTTTATTCTGTAGAAAATGTCCGGGTTTACATGAACACTTGAAATCTTTTCCTACAGCTAAACACTTGTATTCGCATCCACCATTATTTATGTCACAAACATGTTCACAGTTTTCTAGATGCGGTTTATATCCTTCATCACAATCTTTACACGTGTAGGACCCATCATTGTTTTGGCAAGCCTGCTGCTGATTACAATGCCTAGGCATGTCATTGCACTCGTTAAAGTCCACACACTGTGTCTTGTTTTTTATACCTATAACATATCCTACTTTGCAAGAACATTCAACATGGTTTCCAGCCAGCGAACACTTTTCTTGACACCCCCCATTAGTTATGTTACAAAGGTGTTCACACCTTTCGCCAGACGGTCCATAACCTTCTCTACAATCTTTACATGTGTAGGATCCAACATTGTTTTGGCAAGCCTGCCGCTGATTGCAAATTGGAGGATTTTCGTTACATTCATTGTTGTCTACACAGTGTGTTT
>JAUELJ010066545.1:0-11486 GCA_031471255.1 Dryodora glandiformis
TGTGTGTGTGTGTGTGTGTGTGTGTGTGTGTGTGTGTGTGTGTGTGTGTGTGTGTGTGTGTGTGTGTGTGTACGTGTCTTCTTCATCTCCACCATCGTTATGTAGTAGCCTCTAGTTTAGAGGATCAAGTCTACATTTCACAAGGTCAAAGATAATATTTATATTGATATCATCAAAAACACACAGTGCACAAATCCGCTGTAAGTTATTTAAATGTCTATGGATCTCTTATCAACTACGTCACGAGGTCATGGCTATACATTAAATATTAGGATCTTTACTTCCATGAGTAAAATGTGTTATTGTTGTTGCTGTTGTTGTTCCTGTTGTTGTTGCTGTTGTTGTTGATGTTGTTTTTCCTGTTGTTGTTGCTGTTGTTGTTGCTGTTGTTGTTGCTGCTGTTGTTGCTGTTATTGTTGCTGTTGTTGTTGCTGTTGTTGTTGCTATTGTTGCTGTTGTTGTTGTTGTTGCTGTTGTTGTTCCTGTTGTTGTTGCTGTTGTTGTTGGTGTTGCTGTTGTTGTTGCTGTTGTTGTTCCTGTTGTTGTTGCTGTTGTTGTTGCTGTTGTTGTTGCTATTGTTGTTGTTGCTGTTGTTGTTCCTGTTGTTGTTGCTGTTGCTTTTGCTGTTGTTGTTGCTGTTGTTGTTGCTCATCCGTCATGTCGTCTCCTTCCTCAGTAAGTTTCTTTGCAACCCTGGCATTGTGCAGACATTTTGGCGGGACGTGTGGTCAGAGCTGCCCCTACAGGTACATGCGTCACCGCTGGAACATCCCCCTGTGTCCTTCCCTGGAGATGGAGTGTTGTTTAGGGCCTCCCATCGCCACCGGTAAGTGTTCGCCTGGACCCTTAGGGCCTTGACAGACGAGATGTAAAAAAACGCAGCAGGAATTACTGCGCTGTCTGGTGATGCACTGTACGCAATGGGAGTGGTCACACGAGGGCCGGCCAGGCGATATTTTCAGTCTTGGGGTAGCAGATGTGTGTCGCCCACATTCTGCTACGCCGTGACACACCAGCGTATTCTTCTTCTCATCACCATGATGAAAGCCACCCTGACTCTTGGATCATCCATCTTGAACTGAGCAGGAGCGTTAACTGTCGCCCCGTAGGCGACACTTTCTGTGCAGAATTTACTACGCGACAATTGTAGCTCGTCTGTCAAGGCCCTTAGACTTGTGCCGTCTTCAGGTCTGTCTTGACAATAAATATAACGTCGGGTTTTTAAATGTAATAAAAGTTGTTGTTTTGTTTCGTTTTGATGAGTTGATGTTTTTATTATTATTTTCTCCTTTTTGCTCTTCTTAGTGTCCTTCCAGTTCTTCTTCTTGTTCTTCTTCTCCTTACTATTTCCCAGCACTGAATGACATTGATTGTTTTGATTGCTCTCTTTCACCAAACAAACAAAGAAATGTTATACATTAGTGGGTGTTAGGGATGTCAGTGTCAGAAGGAGACTTTTATACTGATAACTGATGATCAATTTTTGCATCCATCTTCTCCTTGTCCTAGTGTAGTGATAAAAGAAAAGAAATATAGAGAGATGTAATGTGATACAACCTTCAAGGATTAAAAAAAATTTTCCTCTGAAATTGGATGATTCTTGACTTGTTTGTTATTTTCTTTGCCGTTACAGTGGTTTTAAGCGAAGGACAGCTACCTGATGAGATGAAAGGAAACATCCAAATTTGTTTGCCTAGTCTGCGAAAATTGGATAGATGTTTGAGAGTCTTGGAGAATGTGAGTAGTCTGCTTCCATCTATCTTAATATATTTTGAGCTGAAGATTTTCAACTCTACAGGGTGTCTTTTTTACCTACCCGGTAAATAATTCTAATAGAGAAAAAACTATCTGAGATATCAGATGAGAAAACCCCATTCATTTTAATTGGTGTTATTTGCATTATTGCACAATAATAGGTTTACAGTGAACAAACAAATATTAAAAAACCCAACTCAAATCCATAACCATACAAAGCTAGGTGTTCACTTTTCAAGGAAGGAACTGGTTCCATTTGACTTACATGGCGCTAATGTTGTTCTTTACACAAAGAAACAGAAGCTCATAGACCAGAGAGTATGTTGAAACGTATCATGTTATCTTGTTAGAATAGAAATTATGTTTGCATTATATTTGAAATGCCACTCCTTTTTATGGTGAATTTACAGGTCAGTTTCATGAATACAGACAATAAGATGCACTTGGTGAATTACAAAAATGGTGCTCTTTTGCTTTCCTGTAGCAGGTAGGCCAATGTACTATTCTGTTGTTTTTGTTTGGTTGGTTAGGAATAATACTACCATTGCTTTTCACCACTATTTTCTTCTTCTTCATCTTCTGTGTGCCATCTATATACAAGAGCCCAGGCTCCAATATACCTTACAATCTTTTGTTACATTGATATGATAGGTCCATGGGACGCTTTTTGTGGCCTGTTACCGCACATCCATTCCAAGTATTTCCCTTGCACACTGAAAGTAATGGTTCATCACACAAATGGAAATTAATCCAGGCTTTATCAATATATATAATATATATGCTATGTATGAAATATTATTTTGTTGAACTTTTCATGGAAGTTTTTGTTTTAGTGGCAAAATTGGAAAAATAAGTTTTCTGATTTTCTTTTCAGGACACTTCGCCTCTGCCAGAGGTGTATGCCATCGTTCAAGGTTCTTGATAGTGTGGAGGAAAACAAAGCAGTCAAAGATCTCCCCGGCTTTACCGTTCTCACAAGCATGATGGCTGTACTAAGAGTTTTGCTCAACATTACACATGAACACAGTGAGGGCTGCTATGTTGTCAAGTGGGCTGGGTTAATATGAATCGTCCGAGGTTGTTTTTTTTGTTTTTTTTTTTAAATAATTGATGCCAGTATTATTGTTTGCCACTAAACTAATGTCTTACTTGTTCATGTATGGCGCCCTAAATAGCATGTGACAAAAGGAGGGGGAAATCTTTAAAATCACACACATTTTTAAACCTTGGGCAGACTTAAATCTGGAATTACAATAATCAAGACATGTCAGAAATAACTTTGTAATGTTGTTGTCTAGGAAAGGTTCTGGGTGTTTTTTTTGGCTTTCTTTCAGACCATATTAATAAAAACTGAGAGAAATCATTCATTTTGTCATTAAATCACATCTGTATCCCCAGGAGCTAATAATGAAAGTAAACCGTTTGAGAGAGATCTGATCGAGACATCTTTACATTGCCTGATTAATACTCTGTGGTGCATTCCTGTGGAGCAGCGATTTGATCTTGCTGTCTTGGTGAGTTAACTACACTCCAGCACATTTTCCTAGAACTGTGTGGTAAAAGCAAAGCAGTTTGAGGGAAGGGTAGTTTGGGGAATGTACATATTGTGGCATTTTGACTATTACTACCTAAATGCTGTAGTTTGATTGGGTCCAAGATGTACACATCTTTCTACACCCATTATGCCAGGGGTATGGCACTGCATGAATCGTGTCATAGGATGCATTTATGTAGATGCTGGATGGGGGAAGATGATGTCATCCGTGCATATGTTTCTGAGATCATATCTGTGACACACAAACCAACTGCATTTATTGTGCACTAATTAATAGATTCCTTAGTTTTCAGTCTATGAGGTTGATTTGTGTATGGAATCGGTGGTGCTGATGGAAAAAGGATGATAGCGATGCAAAGGATGATAAGGAAAATTTGGTACATTGAAATTTGTTGGGAGATCTCATTGTGTTTGAGGAATCTGGTTTGAGTATTGTACTTTGTTATTTTGATTGTGAGGGCGTTTTGATGAAAGGGGTTTTTTATGTTAATTTTGGTAACAAGTCCTTTCCTCTCGTTATTTCCCAGCACTATATTAAAGTTGTTTAATTTTGAGTTACATTTCAAAATGTGAAAGTATGTTTGTTAGACACAAAATATCTGAAGACACAAATTTCATACATGTCAGTGTGTGTGTATGAATCATAGAAAACTGTTTAGTCTTGGTCATCCTGTGTTAGACACAAAAGATCTGAAGACACAAATTTCATACATGCCAGTGTGTGTGTATGAATCATAGAAAACTGTTTAGTCTTGGTCATCCTTGTTATCCTAATGGTGGGGGGTTGAGACTTATTGATTTGTGCCTTTCACCTATAATTTTATCTTTTTACTAACAGTTTTTGCATCTTTTGAAAATTGATAGGGAAATAATGGTCTTTTGATGAAAAGAGGGCTGTTTAAAACAAGTATATTTGAAAGAACGAATGAAGCTTGGTATTTGCATTGTGGCATTTTCACTTAACTTCATATGAATGCTTTGTGGGTGTGATCTGATAGGTGTGTCTGGTAGGCTCTAAGGTTATGGTTAGTTGTCTCTTAACTAATTCTATGCTTCTATTATTTGTGGATGTGTGCCATCTTACAAAGATAAACCTGTCTTTCTTTCTTTCTTTCTTTCTTTCTTTCTTTTTTATCAGTCACCTATGTAATATTCCCTTTCGGTGTATATGAATAGGTAAACCAACAAGCAAAATATCCACTGTTGTAAATGAAATTAACACTATTTCAGAGTCTGGGGCTCCTCATCAATCTATTGGAAGGCTGCCAAGAGAACTCAAATACACTGATGAAAATCAGTATGGATGTTAGGGAGTCTGAAGCGTCCAAGCCTCAACACATGAGTGCCGTCCAAGCCATTGTTAATGTGAGTGGTTCTCTCTTCTTTGGGTTTTTGTCACAGCTTGCTATCTGGACCTTTAGACGGGAAACTTGAGGCTTTCTCAAGTGGGGTCTATTGCCCAGCATTACATGATCTTGATGTGCGAATGTGGTCTTTTAACAAACACAATACTGCCATTTGCCAGCACTGCATATATTGTGCTGTCTGCTGTATCTATAGTGTTTCCACCGACCAAGCAGACCCCATGCGCATGTCATATCATTCATAGACATTTCTATCCTTTACCTGGCCCATGGTGGGCTGACATTCCCTTACGTTGCCAATTTCCACATTTGTCCAATCTAGAATGATGTGCTGCCATGGCTAAGTTTGACATTTGTCGCAGTGCTGACTAGCAGCATTTACCGGGCGAAAACTAAATTGTACGACAACGCAGTATTTCAAGAGTTATTTCCCTTAGTCTAGAAAGCTTTCTTCGAGCCATGGTGCTTTGTTTACCTTAGTTTACGCTGCACTCGTTTAATTTGGACAACGCTTTATCAAAGTAACCACCAAGGTCTCAATTTTTAGAATGGATTCATATGAGGAATCAGCTGTACATCATCATGACTCTAATTCAGGAGAAGAATATGCTGCAGATAACGACGATTCTAGGTCTAGTTTATTTTATAATCACCACTGATTTACGACCATTCATTGATAATTTCATGAAGTTATCTTGTACAGTTCAAGAGTTATCAAGTTTTTCCCTTACCTACCCCCTTTCTTAGAAACTTGTCAAAAAACCAAGGCAAAGACAGCGCAGTTAGGCCGAAAATTGTTGGCAATGTAAGGGTTACAGTATAAGAGAAGGCAGTAGACTCATTTAATTCTAAAAAGGGAGCTTGAATCTATTGTAATGCACCTATATGTTTACCTTCTGTTCAGTAAGTTATTATATCCTGTATGTGCACAGCTATTTTGCCAACGTGAAGAGGCAGCCGGTGAGATGGAGGAGAATTCTGAAAGTGCACAAGACACATCAATGTCACCCGACTCGCCCAACAAGAGTGGGGAGTGGAAGGAGACTGAGGTGGGCATCCAGTGGATCACCAACAACTTGAAGAAGGCCAAGGAGGAGCAGGAGAAGCAGGAGAAGGAGGCAGCAGCGGCAGCACAGTCGGAAGAACAGAAGGAAGGGGAGGGGACAGACCCCGCTTCGGAGGCCAACCAGAGCATTCTGGAGGATGACGAGGAAACTTTTACCAAAGGTAGGTTGGAAGTTTGATGTGTCTGGTTCTGGTAGGGTCTGTTTCTGTTCTTTCCTGTAACGAATCCCATCTTCCGGCCATTTCCAAACGCATTAGTAGTAATCGCTATGATGAGAGTAATAATAGTAATAAAGAATATTAAAAATCTGTGTTTCTTTGCCCGGAAAGATTGTGTCAAAGGGCTTTATATAATATCACGAGATGTAGCAAAATGAAATGTGGATGATTGTTGTTCATTTCACAGGCATAGTATGGCACAAAACAATTATGTATAGCAGACTATGAATTGCAACTGGTTTCTCAACTAGACACCAATGTTAACCAATTTATTTATGTTTTTTCTTCTCTTTTTAATCTACGTATTTACAGATGACATGGATAGATTACAACTACATATTATAGTATTATAGTGATTCAGTTCTTCGTGTGACTATATGACTTTAAAGATTAAAAAAAAAAGAAGGTAGTTTGAGGATGCAGTGAGTGTATGGTGTGATGTTTTAGAAAGGATGCCAGTTGTGCTCCACTTGGTTTCCTCTTGCTCAATGCCTTACTTTTGTTTTGTTTTGTTTTTGTTCTCTTCACAGCTTTACACAAGGCAGGCAAGCACATGGAGAACAGCATTGTTGCCTCCTATACAGGCTTGTTGTTGGGCAGTGTTATGATGCACAATAAGGTAATTGATGGTTTGGTCTGTCCTATACTGTGGTGTGACTGGGACTACCTGATTCATTTTGTTGCTTGTCATGTATACTTTTAATCAGTGTATGAGATGTAATTAACCTGATTGAATTTTAGGATTGAATAGCATTACATTTAGGAGTTCATTTTACTGCCAAAAAGAAAAAAAGTGTTGATTTTAGTTTATGGAAGAATTTTTATCAAATTTTAATTGTTTATGAGGGAGTCAAGTCATTCCTTAGATATACACAATTTTGGGTTTAAGAGCCAGATACTTGTATTTGCACACTGCTGAGGGTAAGATCAAATACAAAATAGCTTCTGAACCACCATAAGTAAATATAAGTATTGTCAAAAAGGTACTGGTGTAACTATAGTTTCCTAAGATATAAGGTATGGATGAACCTATCTCGTTTGGGTCATCTGGATCTAGCACACATCTAGGCCGAGACAAGTGATTATGATTGAATAAATTCTGTGACTATTTCATGTATCTCTCACAGGATCATGTTACTGCTGTGAAAAATATCATTCCCAATGAAGATTTCAGACCTATGATCAAGATTCTGAAAAAGTTCCTCAACTTCATGAGTCTGACGGTGAGTGATTTGTCCAAAAGTAAAATGACCTGCACATTTTCTATTATTTTGATCAGGCTATAAAGTCTCGTAATTTTCAAAATGCTCAAACATGTCTCAAGTTTTCATCTACGAACCTCTGTTGAAGGCTTTCATGTTGATTTTCATTAATTGTCCTGAGGCATAGAGCAAGGTCAAGTGAAGCACTCAAGTTGTTGAATTGATTGTCAATTACACTGTTTAATGGGCATCAAACTAAATGCTTACTTTAAAGCACCTAATGTTGTAGCTAGTATTATCCTGAACAGACATTTTTGATTTGAAAACCCTCCCAAGGCTCTTTGCCTGTGTTATGTTTATGAAATATAAAAAAATGGCATGGAAGTCCAAACACACATGACCTCAGCCTTGTCAGTGGGAGCGCTCTATACTGGAGTGTAATTGTGGATTACTGTATTGCATTACCAGTAGGTTTCAGGGGATCTCACAACCTGGAAGGGTCATTTCCTGTTCACACTTTTCTAGTGCTGTATGGCTGATATTGTGTCGGGTGTTCTCTCTTTAAAATACTTATTTATATAGTCATCATTCATAATGGTACTTGTTTATTTATTGGTACATTTAATTAATTGATTGATGTATTTATCGCCTCCCCATCTCTTTCTCTCTCTCTTTCTTTGTCAGACGGCATTTGGTAGTACTGATGTGAACGGTATCACAAAGGTGATAGACGTATTGGAAGCAGCCTGATGTAACCAAAACTTCAACCGTGTCATCCTATATATATCCACTGATTTTTCATTTTCCTGTTTTGATTTTTTTGAAATTTTTATTCTTCGAGCCCTTGATATCATGTACATTTTTACACATATTTACATCTTCACATGGACGTTTTTGTGTAATGATGAGGAATCACCCACTTTTTTCATTTACGCTCGTTAACATTAAAAAAATTATATTTTGGCATGTTTTGTACGGGGTATGTCTATTCATGTATTTGCTGACGTTATTTTTCCTCTGTTTGGAGGTAAGAAGAGTATGAGGTGGAAAATGAGATGGTAAAGATATGAATATTTCTTGGTAGTGAGATTTAAATGGTTTTTTAAAATTGAAAATGAGAGGGAGTGGAAGCTGCTTTTTTGTAATGAAAGTGTTGTTTATGAAATTTAATGAAATCCTTTTAGGAAAATATTTACTTGAAAGCAAAAGGCGAAAGATGAGTTTTCTTTTTGATAGTTTTACGTTTACGCATGGTTTCCTTGTTTCTCATGTACAATATAATGGTATGATAAATAATATCATCTATTTTTCTATGAACACTTGAGTTTTAATTTTACTTGCTTATTGGACCACGGTGTAGGTTTGATTTCTCACGTTTCTTGTTTTGTGGTCACACTATTGGGTGTGGTTGTGGTTTAGCTCCAAACCTTTGGGCGAGTCTGCAGCCGGGAAATAACAGTAACACAAGCGTCTTTGGTATTGGTTCAGAGATCGGTGAATCCTCAGACTTGTGTATGTTCACAAATGCGCACACACATGCCCACACACAAAAAGGGCCCTGTTTTAAATCCTATGGTAGATGAAATTTAGCCTGTAGGCCATGTTCATTTATACTTTATACCATCAAATTCATAAATGGATAGAGAGGGTATTGAAAAGGATGATGAACGCAAATCTGGGAACTTATCCAATGTTTACCAAGTCCACGTAAGGAGCAATATTGCCAGTGCCGGCTGAATGCGTTTGAGTTTTGATAAATGTCAGATTTCCATCTTTTTTTTTGGTTTTGTTTGTTTTCTCTCTAATCAAACTGTTGAGTGTAATTGTATAAACTTGGGTTGTGGTTATTAGTAGGCTCTCCATCTAGGGTATGTCTTATTCTCTTAACTCTGCCTATCCGTCATCATACTTTGTCCCTGATCAGAACTAGTATGGTATGAATTATGTCGTGTAAATGCTCTGTTTTCCCCCCAGGTGAAATAAGTCAATGTATACACAACATTACAAAGTTTAACATTTGATGAAGAAAGATACCAATTATAATTATAATCATACCACACTTGCACAACGCTGTTTTGAAATTATGTTGAGGCGAGTGATTGGTGGGTGCCTATGCCTAGGGTAGAGTCTATTCCTGTCCATCCTTACATCAATTGAACCTGTGCGTCTTATTATTTTCCCAACACAATTACAAATTACACACTAGCAGTGGCACAGGCGGGCACCTTTGGTAGGGTCTTCTTCTGTTTGATCTTCTAACTTATTTCCAAGCACTACATGACCTGTATTGTGTCCATGTTCTCTCTTTCAACAAACAAACAAACAAACAAAATGCTGAGACTGATATTTTGTCTATGTGCTATTGCTACGTTGAAACAAACTAAAACAATTGTACAAAAGGACCGTTCCCATTCTATTTATTTGTCATTGTATTACATTTGGTGTTGGTTGGGGTGACACTGTCGCTGTCATCGTTATTGTGTATGGACACCATTTTGTAGCACAGAACAGAGGATGGGTCATCTAACTCTCTGTGCTGACTCACCACCAGCCAGGGACTACTGCTCCTTCTACGTGGTAGTGGTAGGGTCTACTTTTGTTTGTTCTTCTAAGTAATCCTGTCAGTGTCATCTTACTATTTCCCAACACTGTATGGCTAGATTGTGTCCAACATGCGCTCTTAACAAACAAACAAATACTACTGCTGCTGCTACTACTACTACTACTAGTACTACAACTACTACTACTTCTACGTCGACTACGTCTACTACGACTACTACTACTACTACTTCTACTGCTGCTGCTACTGCTACTGCCACTACTACTACTACTATTACTACTACCTACTGCTACTACTACTACTGCACTACTACTACTACTACTACTACTACAACTGTTTGATAGAAAAAGGCAGCCTTGGGTTGGGTTGGGTTGGGCTGGGCTGGATTAGAATGTGCCTCAGGTGGTGGTTTGGTCTCCGCACTTGTTCACTTTTATATAATATTGCTTTGTTTGTTACTGTTACTCCGAGTCAGAGGGTGGTTTGAGTTGGAGGGCATCACCTGCAGGCCCTCCTTCTGTTACATGTTTTACCTCATCCTCTCATCGTTACGATTTCTCAGCACTGGTGGTATCCGTGTCATCGGTCCAGTGCTCTCTTTACGACAGCAAACTTTCTCATCATCTTATCATTTTACTATTTTCAGACACTGTACGTACTCATTCATAATGTGTTAATTGATATTGATAATGACTGCTCTTTCTTTCACCTCCAACAAAAAAACAACTATTCAGGAGAATGAGGGTTTACTACTACTACTACTTGTGTTCTGTTCCCTCTTTGATTGTTTCCATCATCTGACACCACACTCTATGACCAATATTGTGCGGGTGGTTTCCTTCACTTTCAACAAACAAGTAGGGGAGAGTTTGAATGCAGCAGTTGGAGACTGATGAATAAAGTCAAGTTGATCTTTTTATTTTTTGTTTGATTGTTTATTCCTTTAATCCAAAAAAATATTTTTCTTTCTTATTATTATTATATATATGTGTGTGTGTGGTGGGTGTGTCTGTGCGTGCGTGCGTGCATACATGCATACTTGAGCGAGTATGTAATGTGTTTGTGTATGCAATCTCGTGTGCATATGTGATTGTGAGTGCATGCATACACATTGTTTTTGAGAATCCTTTTGACATTTTTGGGAGGGCACCTTTGTTTACTATTTTTTCTACTTCTACTTCTACTTCTATTGGCTCTAACTAGTAACATTATTATCTTTTTTTTTTGACTTTGTATAATGATTATCTACATCTATCTTCATTTTCTTTGGGTGCAATGATAATGATAGAATGGCCTACTCACTACTACTACTACTACACAGATTATGGGCCAACATGACAAGTGACAGTTGACAGTACCTACTAGTCTAGTTAGTAGTAGTAGTTAGTACTAGAGTAGTATTGTACTAGTAGTAGTTGTAGTATAATTGGTTGGATGTTGCGTCTGGACTGGGTAGAGTCGACTTGTTTGATTCTTTGAACGAATCCGGTCTGTCATCTTACTGTTTTCCAGCATGTGTGACCTTGATTGTGTCCATGTGCTCCCTTTCAAGAAACAGGCAAAAGACTCGGATGGCCTGAAACGATAAATTGATAAATGGCCACAACACAATTAAGGGGCACTGCTGTTACAGTACAGTACAGCCACTTTTAATTCACGCAATGATGAGAAAAGATGGCTTTGTTTGGCTTACAGTACAGTACAGCCACTTTTAATTCACGCAATGATGAGAAAAGATGGCTTTGTTTGGCTTACAGTACAGTACA
>JAUELJ010067653.1:0-11486 GCA_031471255.1 Dryodora glandiformis
ACTAACTGAAATAGTCGGTGTCAGAACTGGCCAAAGTTGTCTCCCCCTTGTAAATTGATAACGAAAACTCTTGAAACCTCTCAAACCAAAAGGCGGGTGACTTAATGACTACACCCCCAGTGGCTCTATTGAAACGATCAGTGTGGGTTGTGGACATTGGTTTCTTTCTTTCTTGATCAAATTACCTTTTATACCACATTGCAGTGTGAGGACAGCTTTTAATCAGTTGTAATTGCTTTGCATCAAGATTTAAGACAAGCAGGTGATGAGCCAACTGTCTGTATGGGTAGAATTCATTTTGTGTACATTGCAGTATTTTAAAGGTTTAAAAAAGCTGCACTTCCAGCTTATAGTCAATCTCCAATAAAACTTTGCAAGCCTGAGCCTTGAAAACTAAGTTTTTGAGGGGCAAACTTAAAACAGTTACGGTAGACAAGACAAATGTTAAATTCACCTGCACCCCAGAGCAAACCGGCCATCTCAATCTTCCTGACGTTGGCCTCCACTACTTTCATGTCTGTGTCATCACCCCAAGGCTTCACATCCAATATCACGTTGGACTTGGCAACAAGTTTTGGCTCTGATAAATAGAATAATAAGGAAGGACAAAAATATATCTTTCTTTGTTGAAAAGAGAATAAATGGATAAAAGACAGTTAATAATAGAAGTCCTGTGGACATACGGTGCATTACACACATCATCTTTTGAGACAAAATCATATTTTAAAAGTCATTCGACTAGCTATAAGACAACGTATCCGACAGATTTAGATAGGCAGACCTTTGATTACAAAATGGTCTCACTTTTTCATGAATCACTAGACAATATCTGGTAATCAAACCGATACCTAGAAGCAAAAATGAGAACAAAGAAAACAGGTGGTATGCTTTTATAAACTTACTTTCAGCTTTTTTTGCTGCATATGCTTTAAGTCGCTCATCTCTTACATTCTTTTCAGCTGCAGTCTGAAAGACAATTACAAAACAAAGATGATACACTATTTACAAAAACATGAAAAGAAAGAAGACAATTACGGCACGTTTCTGATCGACTGGAATTAAATAGAGCAAAACTCATATCTTATGTCTCGGAAAAAATTAACAAAAAAATCCTTTAAAACATACATAATAATAATCAGTAGTTGAATAGCACCCAAATTCACCCAAGGGGCTTGAAATAGGGTGATTACACCCAACATTCTAATAGATGAAATTGTAAGGAAAAACGTAAAAACAAGGATTGTGGGAACCAGTTATTGTTATACTAGATCCTATTATACCAGTTTTTCCATGGGAAATTAACCTACATGGTCCTATATCGTGTAATTAAAAAATCTCCAAAGAAGCCAACGGACCGTGGCCAGCCATAATGGCTGCATGGCTAGGTGTGCTTCACTGAACGGAATTCAATTTGTATTAGCCATACTGCTATACAGCAATAACCTGTAGTGTCTTCGCTAATGAGATACGCTCACACTCAAAAAACGGGGCTCTCAAAAAAATCCCTTTTATATCCGAGCCCGTTTCCACTGCTATTTATCATGGATCTACAAATATTCCTCATTTGGTACCTTGACAGTAAGGAAATGGAATGAAGTGGATGACTTTACCACTAAGGACCAACAGCTGTCTATAAAAACCGTTCGTTGAATAAACAATGGCAGTCAAAAAAAAAAAGAAAATTAAAAGGAAATAATAATGACCCAAATTAATAAATAAATTTTAATAAAAGCTAATCCAGTTTACCACAGCCAGCAATGAGCTGTTTATTTTTACTTTTAGGTAAATTTGTTTACCTCTTCCTCTTCATCAGATTCTCCGAATAAATCAAAATCGTCATCACCCTCATCCTCTTTGGCTGCCTGTTTGGCAGGTGCTGATGAGGATGGTGCTTTACCAGAGTCCTTGGAAGACTGGACATTCAAAACGAGGGATCTCAAGTCATCCATTGCTGAAATAATCCAACAAATATAGTTATCATAAACATTATATACAGTGAGCTTGGTCGAGTACAACACTTAATACACACCAGCATATTTCCTTTCAGGACAAAAACTACCATTTCATCAAAATAACTCATGACGATGGAAAATGCATCAATTTTCTACTTTAAACTTAGAAAAATAAATTCTGTTTTTAGATATCAATCTAGTAATGTAATTTCCTTCAATTTTTCAACAAAATCAGCAGCACCCCCCAATAAGCATTTAATAGTTATAAAATTCTATGAAGAAAACAGGTTGCAAGATGAGAAATTAGACAAATCAAATTTATAAGCTCTGTACCTTTCCTAAGATCTTTGTTTTCCTTCTCCAATACATCTAGCCTCTTGTAGACAGAGCTGTCTTCTCCAGCTCCCTAAAATAAAAGATAAAAATCCAGCAATGAATCAACCAAATGACAGGCAAAAATATAGAATTTGGTTTGAAAAGTAAATGTCCTGAGTCATAATAATTGCAATGAATGTCTATGTGCCACAATAAAATAACTTGTCCATTATCCACACTACGTCTCTCCTATCATCCTGTCTGTCATTGATAACCGTTCATGTGGTTATCTGATACCACCATGTATACCATCATTTATCAAAGAGTGGAGAAACTGATTAGTGAGTTAAAAGACAGCTGGGGTTAGTCAAGCAGGATGATTCATCGTTTAATGCACAAACTCCTAGCAATAATAGATTTATTAAATCAATTGGAGCTCAATAATCCTGGGAAAAAACAAAAAATGACAGGATATTCTAAAACAAATAATAGATCCTACCAGCTCCCACAAACTACACACCAACTATGCATAATATCCATCATTGCAGGCTGTATATAAATCATGCAAGGATCAATGCATTCAAATATTACCAGCATTAGGGAGGTATGGTCAGTAAAGGAAGTTATAGCAAAATATCATGATTTTGTTTGATTTATCTTTCCATTTGTTTGATTTCAAAATCTTCAAGGCAGAAAACAAGCTGCTCAGATGGTAAAGCAAGTCTATAATGAATCGACAACAATCATGGGCCTGTACTTGGATACTAATACTACAAATCCCATGGGCCTGTACTTGAATACTAATACTACAAATCCCAAGCCCTATTCTATGACATGGCCTATCACTATCCTGTTTGCACAGATGATACGATACAGTTAAAGTTACAAAATGTCCTCCTTTGATGATTTATCCATGTTCTGGTAGGCTGGGACTAAATGAAATAGCAATTGATGCTCTACTGTTACAATTCTAGAATTCAGAACTACTGAAGAGAATGTTGGTGTTGTGGTGGATGCCAATAAGTCCATGTCACCACCAATAAATAATTATTTGTAAATGCTCGGTTTCATTGGAGGAAAATCACTTGTGTCAGAAATTAGTATTTGACTACTGAAATGGAAGCCAACAAAGAAGCTTGTAACGTGTCTTACACTGTTGAGGCCAAACTTTAACTATTGTCACTCTTTGACTTCAGATAACATTTTTGGCTGCTGAGAATTTGAAATCATGCTGCAAATTTAGTAAAGCACAAAAAATCCCTCTCCTTTGCCATTCTTGCTCTAGTTGCTGAAACAATCAAGTATAAAATTGCCCCGCTGTTTAAAATATATATTATTTGAATTGTTAGGTCAATGCATACAAAACACAATCCATCACGAAAATTAAGATGCATTTGAGACACTTCTATAAAACAACCCCAAAACTTGGAAGGAGTTTTCAGAATGTTCTCAGTGGAAATTTTAATAGCGAGCGATGTCTACCGTGATATCAAAAGTGCTGCATATGAGAGATTTGCAAATGGAATCATGAGCACCCCAAAGAGTAAAACATTGTCAACTATACACACATTATATAATATAGCTGTATAAATATTACAGACTGCAATATAATGTGCATTTGTGTAAACACTTCATAATCCCCTAAAAAAGCAGGAAATTGTGTAAAGCCACAGCAGAAACATCTAAGATTGAGGTATTTGAAAACAAACCAAACAACCACATGACAACAATGATTACGGTAGGAGTGGGAGTGGTGAGGAAAAAATGTAGCACAACGAAAAAAAATCTTGGCAACGTCTGACAATAAAAAGGAATTTACAAAACATTTCTCAGCGTATTTGTTTTGTTTGCTGTGAAGGATCACGCTGAAACATTTTTCATGCAGTGAGTGTTGTCAGAATAAATAAAAGGATGAACAGAAATAGATCCCACCCGAGATCCCCGCTAAATATATCTGCTTTTCTGTGTTAACTGAAAACAACCTTGGAAATCTCTGATCATATACTGTTATAATAAATGTGAAATCAACAAATAGATCCAGTTGCTGTACATAATAAAAATAAAAAAAAGAATGTAAAACTGTATCCAATACAAAAAAAGTAGGAGAGGAGAGACTTGACAATACTGTTGGACCACATAGACTCGGTAAAAGAAACGAAAGAGGAGAAAAACTATCAGAATGGGTTAAAATCGATGATGTGATGATCAGCGACACTTGGTTCAAACAACATCCAAGAAGATTGTGGACGTGGAAAAACCCTGACGAACTAACAAAAAAAACTAAATAGCATACTGATCAACAACCGTTTCAGAAATGCTATCATGGCACACAAAGCATTCCAGGCACTGATGACTGCTATTCAGATCACAATCCAGTCATTGCTACAAATGAGAGTCAGACTTTAGAAAATAAAGGACTCTAAGAACATCAAGAAGCTAGACACAGCATTATTAAAAACAAACAACACAATAAGAGAACTGTATCAAATAGCTGTGCAAAACAAAATGTGAAATATTGAGTACAATTCAAGACATTGATGAGAAATTAATGAAACAAAGAAGTTTAAGAAGCCATCACAGCATCAGCAAAAGAAACGATCCCTCAAAAAAACAACACACGGCAAAGCAAAAATGGATGACACAAGAAATATCAAAAATGATGGGAAAAATGAAGAAAGCACCAAAATAACAAGACAGAATACGAGAAGATCAATGAGCAGATCAAAATAAAATGCAAATCGACTAAAGACCAATGAACGATGGCTGGAAGAAAAATGTCAGGAATTAATTTTTTTTTAAAATCATACTATTTGGACCAAGGTAAAATATACAAAGGAATATAGGAGATTAGTGACAAAAAAACATGTGCTAGAAGCGGGTGCATAAAATCAAAGGATGGACTGATAATAACATAAGGATAACGTCCTAGAAAGGTGGTCAGAGTATATGATGACAGACCACAAGAGAAGCCAGTCATAAAGAATGTGGAAGGGCTCCCAAAGGCTTTTGACAGAGTTACGCATGCGAAAATCCTCAAAATATTACAAGAATTGAACAATGATGGAAAAGACCTGACTGATCAGAAACATTTATTGGGAACATTCAGCTACTGTAAGAATTGACAATGGAATAAAAGCGCATTCCAAGAAATCAAACGAGGAGTAAGGCAAGGATGTGTCCCTTCACCTGACCTGTTTTCTATAATATAGTGAAAATATGATGAGGAACTTGCATGGTTTTCCAGGGATAAAAGTAAATGGAGTCAACATAAACAACATTCGGTATACTGATGACAGTTTTAATAGCAGAAAGCCAAAAAGATCCATAGGCAGTGTAGGATGTGGTAGTGAGAGAAAGCAGCAAGATGGACCTAAATTTAAATGCAAAAAAGACAGAAGTGATGAGGGGAACAAGACAAAACATCATCCCAAATTGTAACATCGAAGTAAACGGGAGAACCTTCGTCCAGGTCAAGAAATTTAGATATTTTGGAACAATAATCCCATCGGACGGCAAAAGTGAGACAGAAATCGAAAACAGAATCAATCAGGCAACATCTTTCCCAAATATGAGACAAATCCTAACCAACAGAGAATTACCACAGCATCTAAAAACATGAATATATGAGTGCTACATAGAACCAGTAATGTTGTATGCATGCGAGACTTGGACGTTGAATACAGGTACAAAGAGGAAGATAAGAGGCAGCAAAAATGTGGATACTCAGAAGAATGTTGCACATTTCCTGGACTAAAAGGATGACAAAAAAGACGTTCTCAAAGAAGCAGGCACAAAAAAAAAAACGACAGGGAACATTTTTCGGACATATGAAGAAGCATTCTTTAGAAAGACTGGTGGCAACAGGGAAGATGGAGGGTAAGAGAAGTCCAGGAAAGCAAAGATCAAAGATGACTGACGACTTGAGGAAATGGCTTGGCATGACGAAAGGACATTAAAACCATCAGGGCAACAGTGGAAAGATCAGAATGGAGAGAGATGATAGTAAACACCACCCAGCGCAACACCTGACGAGGAATGACATAAAAACTGTCATGTAAGGATTTAAAAATTCTTACGGGTAAAATGCTAGGGGTGAACATTTTTTTGCAATGTAGCATGCATTCACAAAAAATGTCATTGTTGAGGCAACAATGACAGTGAAAGCGAACAATAAATAAGTTTCAAATCATTATGACCCATTCATGAGACAAAAAGCTGGTGGTAAAGCACATTGAGCTTTGTATTATAATGCAGTGTAGAGATCTATATATAAGGGAATCAAAATATAAAGAGCGTCGAGCATATTCATGGTTAAAAAAAGTGATTTTACATTCCTAGGAGCACTTATACCATGAACCATATATAATCTATAAATGTATTCATATAAATACAGTAATGAAGGAATGGTGAAAGATGATCAAGCGTGTCAGTTACCACTCTTGCTCTATCACAGGGTGTCCAAAAAAACCAAAACAGTTACGTTTTGATTTGATTGCTTTCGTCATTCCTAGGTTATGACCATTGTGCCTGCTCCTGTTATTTTTTTAATATGACCTCCTTGGTGGGTTTAAAAAACTGAAGCTTTTGATTACAGAAGCAGTTGCATTGGCAGAGACAGTTCTAATTACATTTTTGTCTCTCAAATTTTCCTTTTTTTTACTTGAAAATTACTGTTGTTTAGATTTCACAAAAGAAATGAAGGATGAAAAACACAAAAAAGTACAACAACAAATATGATATCAAAACCCGCTGACACTGCTGATAATTCTAAAAGACAAAAAAAAAAAGTAAACAAAGAAGTGCACTGCACTAACAAAAAAATATACTTAAAAAATAATTCAAAAAAATAAATAAACAGCTAGGGACGACTAAAAATCCACGGATAATATGAGAATGTGTTTACTCACCGCCGTGACGGGCGGTTTATTTAGAGCATTGTGAATATCCTGTCTGACTTGGGCCAACCCTGAGGCCAAGGATGATCCTGTGTTCTATGGATCACAGAATGACAAAGATTCCAATGTTTAACACATTATACTAAAGTATCATTATCATGTATGTATTTAATTGCTTACTCATAAAAAATTCAAAATTACAGTATTTGTGACACTGAATTGCTGGAAAGACGAAATTGATATAAATATTTGAAACAGCAATCACTTTATTAGCTCTTTATCTCCGTCAGATTGCTGGCAGCTGCCGATAAATTATTCCAAAATGCGGAGCTGCCATTGATCTGTACACCAGAATGATTTGATACCTTGTGAAAACTAAAATACCACAGAATCACTTTGAATGATATTCTAAGTCTACCTTTTTTTCTTCTATCTGGTAATTCCATCAGAATGAATGTGAAAATCAATTCCGGAGATAAAGAGTTAGTTACTGGAAACATTAGATAATTAAAAATAGCAGAGATATAATGAAATTATTTTTTTAAATGTCGCTCATTGGATATAAATAATTGAACTCAGTTGCACCTTGAGGTAGCTAAGAAGACAAAATAGCCAACCTAGATAGACAAAGGAAATTTCTGCTTGTGACAATGAAATATAACAAATATGATAAAATAAGACTCAGATCAGATGTCCTATAAATAAATAGCAGTGATAACTAGTACATCTGGCAATGACATGACCAAATATCATTTCATTAAAATTTAAAAAAAACAACTACCATCAAGAGGGACAATTCAAGAATCAATCCAACTAAATCATATGACCTCAACAGACATGATCAAAGTGGTCCTGAATGGATGGATGGTTTTGTTCGTTTGTTTGGTGTTTTAGAGCGCTAGTGACACAGATTGATCATGTCAGCGACTGATGGATGGATGGACGGATATGAAATCCAATTCCATATTAGACCAAGGATTTTTGGTCCAACAGTAACACATTATCCTCTCTGTAAATAAAGGATTATTGTCTTCAGTGAAGTGCAATAATAATCGAAATGTTAACCGGAACCGACCGGCCCGGTCCCAATTTTCAAAAACACAGTAACGTTCAATTGGCACCTAGCGGTAGCGTGGTCCCAATTTTCAATAACACGGTAACGTTCAATTGGCACCTAGCGGAGACATTTTGTTTATCGTAACCTTTGTTTATATTAATATAATGAATGTCTAAACCTGACGACAGTAATGACACCACACCGCCAGCCAGTTACTAGCAGCAGTTTAGGTTGCCAGATATGATTCATTCCTTGACAATTGGACGTGTACTCGATACCGCTCTCAATACTGCCAATTTCATTGACCGGTGCCAATTGAAATTTACTGTGTTTTTGAAAATTGGGACCACGCACCGAGAGGTGCCAGTTGAACGTTACTGTGTTTTTGAAAATTGGGACCGGGCCGGTCGGTTACGGTTGATGTTACCAATAATAATATGAGTAAAATTCAACGCTGAATCTATAATTAGTATAATAAAGAAGATCAAGTGACTTATTACCGTGGTAGATGAACTGGTGCCAGCCTGGATCTGTCTGTAAAGACGTTCAGCATCCTCAAATTTTTGCTGCTGAAGCCAGACATTTTCAAGCATGAGTGGATTTGCCATTGTGGGAGGATGGTGACAAACCTGCAAAAAATGATGACAAAGTAATTCAATTATTACGATAAAACTTAATTTGTGTGGGGTTTCTAACTTAGTTTATAGATAATATTTGAATTTGAGGGCCTAGTCAAAGACTAAGAATCTTTAACTTTAACTTTAAGAAGGAGAGTAATAATAGTAATAGTATATAAGTATAGTAAAAGTAAGAGACTTTATCTTAGAGCACAAGAAAAAGAGTAAGTTGCTGCATTGAAATCCATACTATGGTGAAACCTTCAATCCCTTAATGGCCATTCATTGGGCCTCTTTAGCTCAGCTAGGAATCCTACAGGTTTGTTTATCAAATTGAGGGGCAGTGCCATGGATGGTCACTCCCACTCCAACTTCATACTTCCTGTGGTTTGCTAGCAGACCAAACACTTTCCAAACAGATGGAAACATGAATAAATGATATAGA
Source organism: Dryodora glandiformis (assembly GCA_031471255.1). NCBI lineage: Eukaryota > Metazoa > Ctenophora > Tentaculata > Cydippida > Dryodoridae > Dryodora > Dryodora glandiformis. The sequence continues at coordinate 9,282 of JAUELJ010067653.1, forward strand.
CGACATCTTAATAAAGAGAGATACGATCTACTAGACTAGAGTCTAGTCTATTATCTAAAAGAGGTGTAATACTACTATACACTTCCAGATGTATCATGCTGTCTGTAGACGGTTCATCAACAGTAACAGCACGAGGAATTGATGGGGAGTGGTTGTCACTCAGTTGTGGATCAGTCAGTTTCATCAAAACGATATTTATTATAACGAACTGAGACTAGAATTAGATAATAAATGGATATAATTCAATTTAAGAAATCAGTTATCCAAAGGTTCAACCAGACACACAATCAAAAACACAGAAAGTCTTTAAAGTCGGCAGACCTGTTAAACTGTACAGTGCCTTGTCCACGACGGTAACCGGTGCAAAAGGAAGAAACTTGATGTGGCTGAGGAAAAGACAACTCTATCCTGATCCTTTTTCTTTATAGTCTGCAAGTGAAATGTAACCACGGCTATTATTAGGATATAAACGCGTATTGTTTTATCGACACGTTCTGTAGCCCTGTCACGACATGAAACGAAACATACGAAATCGTGTGCTAAAACCATGAATCTGAGAGGGTTAGACAACCAACAAGTCGAACAAGTCCAATGTGTGTTAAGTAAAGCGTTTAATTAGATGGGAACAAAGACGTTACAGTGTTGCAAAACTATGTGACAGGTCTCGTGATTGGCAACGCTCAATTTCACGCACAGTGTGAGTGTTAGTGAGTAAGTGTAAATAGTGCACGTCAATAATGAACATGAATGCACATTATGTTGTTTTAGATAGCAGAAGAATATTATTCATTTTATGTGAGCCCATCATAGCAAGGTGAATTTATCGGTTAATTAATCAATTGGTTAATGAATGTATTGGTTAAACATTTGTTAATGAATCTATTGGTTAATGAATCTATTGGGTAATGAATGTATTGGTTAATGAATCAATTGGTTAATGAATTTATTGGTTAATGAATCAATTGGTTAATAAATCTATTAGTTAATGAATCTATTGGTTAATTAATTTATTGGTTAATGAATCAATTGGTCAATGTATCTATTCGTTAATGAGTCAATCGGTTAATGAATTTATTGGTTAATGAATCTATTGGTTACCGCATTTATTGGTTAATGAATCAATTGGTTAATGAATCAATTGGTTAATGAATCTATTGGTTAATGAATGTATTGGTTAATGAATCAATTGGTTAATGAATCTATTAGTTAATGAATCTGTTGGTTAATTAATGTATTGGTTAATGAATCTATTGGTTAATGAATCAATTGGTTAATGAATCTATTGGTTAATGAATTTATTGGTTAATGAATTTATTGGTTAATGAATGTATTCGTTAATGAATCTATTGGTTAATGTATTTATTGGTTAATGAATCTATTGGTTAATGAATCTATTGATTAATGAATGTATTCGTTAATGAATCTATTGGGTTAATGCACAACGCACAATTACCTGCTCTCGTATCATAGGCCATTAATCAATCATTTCCCGTTCATCATAGCCCTCCCTCGATTTAAATCGTGAGTAATGAGAACACACGTGGAAATCCTGCGGACAATTTTCGTTGTTGTTGTTGTTGTTTTTATTTAACAAAACATGGTAAAAATACTCACCTTCTTAGAATCTAAACTTAAGTTGGCTGCTGGTTTGCGGACTTGGTGCAATTAATTTCTCTCTCCATCCAGCATCGCAATTCCCTGTAGACACCGAAACGGGCACACTGTCCGAGCATATTATAATTAAACCCGATCCCAAACCAGTGCCACTATGTTTTATTGTAAAATTGCAGTAACGGGCACTCAGGGGTCAGTAACGGGCACTCAAGGGTCAGTAACGGGTACTAAGGGGTCAGTAACGGGTACTCAGGGGTCAGTAACGGACACTCGCGAGACTTTTTGCAACTCCACTCCTAGGTCCAGATGATATGAAATATGTTTCCCTCATGAAATCACATGGAAATCATTGTGTGACTGAATGAATGAAAGTCAAAATTCAAATTGCGGCATTGGATTTGGAACTTGAACAGTAAACCCCAGACGCGAACCACCATCATACACTACCCGTCACCACTACAGTCAACTCCTGCATTGACACACTACCCGTCACCACTACAGTCACCTCCTGCACTGACACACTACCCGTCACCACTACAGTCAACTCCTGCATTGACACACTACCCGTCACCACTACAGTCAACTCCTGCA
>JAUELJ010068758.1:0-11474 GCA_031471255.1 Dryodora glandiformis
ATTTGATCAGTTCTCGAACTGTGGAGCCATTGCTTGGATGGATTACATATAAATATGTACAAGGTATGCACTCATTATTACACTATATTATATAGCATTGGTGGACTTATCAAATTCACAGATTATTATAGCATGCCATGGAAAAAGACAACATCATCAACTCGTCAAATTAAAAGCCCAATGATGCCATCCTACATTGAATATTCTTTGTTCGTGCTTTCAATAATTGTATTATATATTTTTCCACATGAATCTGCACACACCATTCAATATGGACATGAAAATACAAAACACAAACAAAAACAAGTTCGATAATACTACTCTCGTTTTCTTTTATTAAGATGTTTTTACCAACAATATGATATTATCACCATAACACGAGTATCAAATTCAATGAAAATTCATACCTATTTAATTTCATTCTTAAAGATACTGTCATAAGCATTTCAGATGGTAGACGTTAGAGGAAGGACATCAATGATGACAAAACACGATATGTTTGGCGGTAGACGTCTTTTACTATCCAAAAATCACAATTACTATAGTCGACTACAGAATATACGACAAATAAGGTTAGAAACGTAGGCACATAATATCTAGATTCTGACCACCTTTCCATCAATATCCAAATCTGTTACTTAGTTTGAACCCTATATAATGACTTAACTTTTAATGATCCGTTTTATAAGACCATACAAGTCAGAAGAGGTCTGCCATATTTTAAAGGTTAGATTATTCTTTCTTTCTTTCTTGATCAAATTTCCTTTGTGTACCGCATTGCAGTGTAAGGATAGCTTTAATACGTTGGAATTGCTTTGCATCAAGATTTAAGAGAAGCAGGTGATGAGCCCCCTGTCGTCTTTCATGCTGCAAGTGTAAACTCCAGAAATGACTGTAAACCAATCCAACTCAGGACTTGAACCACATACCTCTGTGCTGCAAAGCCAATGCATTTATATTTTACCTCTATCCTTTACACAATCAAGGCATCAGCAACTTGACCAAGCACACACAAACATGCTCGCAAGCAGCTGGTGTTTTAGTGGTTAAGTCGCTGGCCTTTGGTTCATCGAGATGGATGGGTAGTGGGTTGGAATGAATCCCTGTGGTGCTGATACTGGGTGGTTGGTTTTTTTACTTCTCAAGGACCTACGGGTTTTCAAGGATGAATGTTGTTATCACACTCACTGATTTAAATAATAATTGTCATCTTTTAAACAAAGTTGAATATGGGTTGCAAAGGATGTCAGGAACTCAGAAATCAGAAAGTCAAAAGCAGTTGGATTTCACAGCTGGTAGGATCTACTTGCGTTTGTTCTTACTTAACTTTCCTATCCTCATTCCAGTGGTTATTTACAACAAAGGGAAAACCAAATTAAACACAACTGAACATACCATCATCACCATACTATTACTCCTATTATTTCAATTTCTCAGCACTACATGACCTAAATAATGTGTCGAGTTGGTTTTTTTGGGGCCGGCTAATAATGGTGTGGTGGCTATGTCACTCGCATTTGCTTCAATAGGTCATGGGTTTGAATCTCGTTTTTTTTTCCTCCAGACGTCATAGTTTTCAAGGATCAATTCCACACACACACAGTGCTATCGCAGACAGACTTGATGAAATCGGACGCGTCTCCTTGCAGACAGACTTGATTAAATCGGACGCGTCTCCTTGCAGACAGACTTGATTAAATCGGACGCGTCTCCTTCAGACAGACTTGATTAAATCGGACGCGTCTCCTTGCAGACAGACTTGATTAAATCGGACGCGTCTTCTTGCAGACAGACTTGATTAAATCGGACGCGTCTCCTTGGAAATAACTTTCATGTGTTGCAGAGGGCGTTAACATTTAAAACTTTTTGTGTCAAGTTCTCACTTTACAACAACAGAGTAAAAAACAACAAGCGGGTGGTTGGAGGGCGCCTCTGGTGGTAGGGTCTACTTCTGTTTTATCTTTTAACTAATCCTTTCATCTTACTATTTCATAGCACTGTGTGACCTATATTGTGTCGATGTGCTATCTTTTACAAACAAACAAACAAACAAACAAACAGAGTGATGTATGAGGTGGTCAGCCAGGTTGTCTTGTTTCTCCCCAGGGTGTGAGTCAGGCCTCTCCAGCCAATCAGGGCAACATCCCCATCTTCTCAGAAATGACCTCACTGGCCAATGGCCAAGGGGTCAACACTGGTGGTGGTCAGCAACCTGCTGGACTCAAGGAGGCATTAGCTGCTCGTCCAGCGGGACAAGCTGGTATGTGTGTGTGTATGTCATTTATAAGTCTACCCTATCATCTTAATATTTCACAGCACTGTATGAAAGAGGACCTGTGTTCTGTTTACAACACATGAAGACATTTGACCAGTTAAAATGAATCATTTTGAAATTTGTTTCAGTTGTGGACAAAAGATTTGACCAATTTCCTCTGGGTAGCATCTACTTTTTTTGTCCAGTTTATTAATTCATCCAGTCGTCTTGCTGTTGTCCAGTTTATTAATTAAACCCAGTTATCTTGCTGTTGGTAGGTGCCTCTAGTAGGCTCCACTGTTTTTCTGTTCTTTTAATTAAACGTATCAGCTTACTATTTCCCAACTTTTCATGACCTTTTTTTTCTGTTCTCTAAATTAAAAAACCATCCTCACACCCGTCCAGTCAGAACGGGAAAAGGCCACGCCGCACAAGGTTGCCACAAGTATGTCGCTTTGTGTGTGCTATCAGTGTATGTGTGTGCTCTGTCGATGTGAATGTGTGTATTCTATCTGTGTGTGTATTGTTGGGTGTATATGTATGAATTGTAGATGTGTGTGTGTGTGTGTGTGTGTGTGTGTGCGTGCGTGTGTGTGTCATGGTAGCTAAGATTTGAACCCCTGACCACTTGGGTAGGAGGAGATGAGAGCTATCACTTTCCATCATATCATATTTTCTTACATTGTTCCTTTTGCTAGTTTTTCAATCTCCATCCATTTCTGACCACACACCTGTCTTTACCTCTTTCCTGTTTGAATCATCAACCATTTATGTATTCTGTTTGTGCGTGTGTGCAGGTCCTGTTAAGATAACGGATGCCGCTAAACCGTTTGCCGGAGTGTCCCTTACACTTCCCAAGTTTACATCGGTGGCAACAACGTCTGGAGGTGAGTAGTTTTCTTTCACAACATTCCTCGTTATATTGATCATCCCGTTTACTTGTTTGTAAAGAAGGAAGTCCTTTAAAATCTTAAGACTCTGGTACAATCAAATGACGCTGTTTCTGCGCAAGCTCTAGATTCCGTCGGTCACTCGGCAAGCACTAAGAAAATAAAACCTGCGTGGGTTTAGCGGATAGGACAATTCTACATGATCAAAATCCCTTATTTCTGGACGAGAGTGGGAGAATTTGCTGTTACCCTCTGGATAGGACACTGGTCCATGGCAGATCACTTTTCAAAAGGAGTCAACTCCTCATGGTCACTTGTTTGTGCCAGCATATTTTAGTATGATTAGTTTTGAAAGATAGAATAACAATCCTAACAGTTCTTCACTCTTTTTAACTTTTTTTGTTGCTGATTTTTAAGATCATGGCAATGTGTCAATGCAGTTTGTTAAGAAAGCAAGCAAATATTAACCATCAATTTTTAGTGACTTATAAGCAAACAAAGCTGTCTTGGAGTGTTTCTTGCTTTCTCTCTCTACTTACAATATCCACAGTGGCACTTGTATGAATATTTCAGAAAAATGTCTGGTAATGTTGCTGCCATTGCAAATATTGTGTCACCTTTCCATAATGCCAGGTTCCTGCTCTGCCAGTGGCCATGCCCAGAGTACACCGGAGGCCAGGAGAGATGATGAGAGGGTGGTGGAGTATGAGCCCAACGTAGACTTCAAGCCTGTCATTCCCTTGCCCGACCTGGTGGAGAAGAAGACAGGGGAGGAGAACGAGACCACGGTGGGTGACCCCTCCAGTCGATGTGACTGACCAGTAAACCTCCATTACCAGTGACCGGAGGTCTGGGGAATCAATTTAATTTCCTTATTGGGGTCCTGTCGGCCCTATGTTTTGCCAAAACGACACAGAGTCCTATACTGTCTTTTTCTTTTAACAGCACAAAAGAAACTTTGAAAGGGTCTGTACTTTACATGAAGACACAGAATGCCAACAGACTCATTTCTTTCTTTCATTGGTTTCAAATCTGATTGATACCGAATTGTAGATCACGCCTTGTTTTAGCGTGTACTTGTCTGTGCATTATAGGAGATACTCCTCCACAATCCACTCTACCAATACAATGCAATCATAGAGTGTAGAAGTTCTGCCTGTAGAGTGTGGAAGTGCTGCCTGTAGAGTGGAAGTGCTGCCTGTAGAGCATGGAAGTGTTGCCTGTTGAATGTAGAAGTTCTGCCTGTAGAGTGAAAGTGTTGCCTGTAGAGTGGAAAAGTGCTGCCTGTAGAGCGTGGAAGTGTTGCCTGTAGAGTGGATGTGTTGCCTGTAGAGTGGAAGTACTGCCTGTAGAAGTGTGGAAGTGTTGAGTGTAGAAGTACTGCCTGTAGAGTGTGGAAGTGTTGCCTGTAGAGTGGAAGTGCTTTCATTTTTGCCTTTAAAAACATTGGAAGCTAACATGAAGCATTACAAAGTTAGTCGCAGTTTATCATTACTTCATGAATTTACTTTACCCATTATCATCAGTATCATCATTATCATCAGTATCATCTGTTTTTATTTTCTTCTTGACAGTTTTAGAATTATTTTTTCCTTTGAATGACACAGATATTCACCGACAGGTGTAGACTTTTCCGCTACGACAAGCCGACAAATCAGTGGAAAGAGAGAGGCGTTGGCGAAGTGAAGATATTGTCGGACAACCAAGACCATCGTTTTAGAGTGGTCATGAGAAGAGATCAGGTATGGTACACCCTGAGGTAGTGGGTTATTACCCATGCCTGTTTTTTGTAGGAAGTATTCCATCCCTCACTGTCTTCCAGCATGCCTGGTTGCTGGATTATCTGGTAACCAGGGAGCAACCCCGGGGGAGTATCACCCATGATTCCTATCTAACCTGGAAATCCGGCCCACTGTTGAGCAAGCTGTGCTTGTGGGCAGTCAGGCTGGGTTGAAAATAAACATTAATAAATTATATGGATACATCTACTTCCCCCTCAACTTGCCCCTCGGGTGGTCCCGACCCGAAGCCTGGGCATCCTCCCCCAACCGTTCCAGTCAAGAATAGGAATGAGAAGAAAACGAGTGGCATCCTTGACCTAGCCGCTCTGGTCTCTATAGGATATTCACCATTTCTGCTGATTATGCCCACTTCATCGAAGAGTCGGACGATAAGTGGCCTGAGTATTTTTTGCTTTTGTAAAAGCAAATTAGGTCTACGGAGTATAGGAGACACAGGTATGGCCTCAGCAGGAGAGAGGAGGTGACCATGACCAAACTGCGGGTAGGGCACTCTGCCCTAACCCATAGACACCTTCTGGTCAGAGAGGTTCCCCCACATTGTCTGGGGCGCGTGGAAAGTCTTTCCATCAGACACCTTCTGGTGGAATGTCCCACTTCTCACCCGGTGAGAGTTGGACACTTTCCCTGCACAGACCTGCAGGGACTTCTAGGTCAGGACAGTCGTATTCCTCCAGATCGGGTCATTGACCTTCTTGGCAAAATTTAGATTGTAAATAATAAAAAGACATAATGTAAGCCATCCCCTTTTTAGGGTTGGAATGTAAGTAGTAAATCTGATGTGTAGAAATTTCAAATTGTAAATATATTTATATAACATTAAAAAAAAACTGTTTTTAAACTTGGACTTTTTAACATCTGTAGAAATGACTTAGGTGATAGTTACTGATATGTGACCAATCTATGTCACCAGCACCCTAAAACACCAAACAAACAAATCTAATGGAGCTATATCAGGGCTGCCAAATGTCCCATTTTAAAAGAGACTGTCCCGTTTTTCAATTTCCATACTCCATTACATCTGGTTTTGATGGACAGGGCTGTTTTGTGTGTGTTTGTGTGTGTGTGTGTCTGTGTGTCTGTCTGTTGGTGTGTCTGTCTGTTGGTGTTTAGACATATCAAGACTATCCCTAAAATATTCAATCCTTCGTTGTTTTCCTTCCGTCTAGATTCTCAAACTGTGTGCCAACCATTTCATCTCGGCCAACATGAAGTTGTCTCCCTTACCCAAGTCAAACAAAACTTGGTGCTACAGTGTGATGGATTACTCTGACGAGGAGATGAAGTTGGAGCAGCTGGCCTTCCGCTTTAAGAACCAGGACAAAGCTCAGCGCTTCCAAGAGGCCTTTGAAAGCTGTGTGGCCAAACTAAAAAAAGATGAAGCTAGTGGAGGACGTGCTGATGGTAAAAACTCACTTGTTACAAATGCCAATCTCTGATTTTTGTTCAATCTGCCTCGGTTTGAAATTGCCTCCATGTGACCTTTCTCCTGACTTTTTTTTCAATGGAATGCAGCCTTTCTAATATGAGGTTGGCCTGCAGATTTTTCTCTCAGTAACTTACACAAAAACTGAAATTATTTAAACAAATGTTCACACAATTGGGTTTGGCTTATGATATAGTGATAAGAGCAATTGTTTGTTTTCCTAACCCCATTAATACTATCAAAAACTGTTTGGGGCCAACCTTGCATTTTGCCATAACACCTTAGTGACCATCCCCACACCGGCCATGACCATCCCCAGGACCACGGCCGCCGCCTACTTTCTGCCATACCCAGTTACCTATTTTACATTAACTTCATTAACTTTTGTTCTAATACACCTACATCATAACTTGTCAAGAGCTCTGTTGGTTATTTCCTGGCTAAGGAAGTCCTCATCAGTACTAGAAAAATCCTATTATTGTAGTCGATTGTCCCATGAATATAACAAGCACTATGTGCTATTACGGTAGCAAAGGTAAATGATAAAGAAAGAAATGTTGAGTTTATGAAGCTGTTACAATATTGGATTGGATGTTGGATTGGAAAGAGGGACACAGTGGAAGTGGTTGGTACAGTTTTTGTTTTTTTCTTTCTATCCTTGTCCCAGGGCAATCCTGCAGAAGTCCAGGGAAGACGGGGAAAGATGGAACGATCCCAGCTTCCACCACAGCTGCCAAACCAAAGTTCTCTCTCAACCCTCAGTCCAAACCATCAGACACAACAGTCACTACTGCACCATCAGCACCTTCCTCCAAAGGAGATCTAGGCCAGTTGTTCGAACCCAAGGCGGGCAGTTGGGAGTGTGATGGATGCATGTGTCAGAATGGATCCGAACTGGAGAAATGTCCTGCCTGTGGCCATGCCAAACCAGGCACCAAATCCAGCAGTACCACTGCCGCTTTTGGCTCCAGTGGCACCCCCTTCAAATCATTTGGTACCCTCACGTCCTCGGCAACGAGCACAACTGGAGGTTTTGCTTTCGGCTCAGGCAATCTGTTTGGAGCAAGTGCTGGCACTGGAACAACTGCTGAGACGTCAGCTCCTGCTAAACCTGCAACAGCAACGACAACAGCTGCAGTATCGAAAACACCCTCCTCCACCGGTACTCAATCTTTGGGTGAGTTGTTCAAGCTTAAAGGGGGAAGCTGGAATTGTGACGGCTGTCTGTGTGACAACAAGGAGGAGCAGACACAATGCCCAGCGTGTGGCAAAATGAAGCCTGGCGCGAAATCTGAGGACAAAGGTCCAACCAACAAGCCATCTACAGGTGATTATGGTCTTTCCATTGCTCATAGAGATTTTTAGTCGGATATCATTATTTTTCTAATGGCGATCTGATAATTTGAACTTGCATTATGCAGATATTGTATATAAAGAAAACCCAGTGGGTTAAATGTCTAATAATCTGAGATCTCACTAGCTCCAGGGAGGGTGTTGCATGTTTCACCATACCTCCATATCCATTTTCCTAGTCACTCGTCCAGCTAATAGTCTGAAATCCCACTAGGATCAGGGAGGGCGTTGCATGTTTCACCATACCGCCATATCCATTTTCCTAGTCACTCGTCCAACTAATAATCTGAGGTCCCACTAGGTCCAGGGAGGGCGTTGCATGTTTCACCATACCTCCATATCCATTTTCCTGTCTCAACTGCCCCAAAACATCCAGAAATGGGAATGGGTCAGTAATGCAAGGGTTAAGAAAGATTCTAGGCTTGTGTCATTTATCTTGAGCCTGATGTTATGTACTGGAAAGTAAACATGTAATGATGAAGTATTTCAAAGGGTATAGAACTTGTTGTGTCCAAGTTGTGTAGCTGTTTCCCCCGATCTTTGACAGACTAGTCTTGTGTAGATGGTGATAGTGACCTACTATTGCTATATTTCCTGCTTTGGAGACAGAAACATGCCCTACAAGCTTCTAAGCTCCTCTTCACTCTTTTTGTATGCATAGCTGGTAATGGAATGTTTTGGTTAAAAGCTCTATAGATCTCTGACGATAAAAGGCTCAAGATTGGGAATAAGGTTCTATGATTAAGGATATCTCTATCCAGTGTCTTGATGCTGTGTTTCAATAGCATTGGTATTTTTTGTCCCCAGGATTCAGTTTTGGAGATGCCAGTGGTGGCTCTATTTCTGCCAGTGGTGGGTTTGTGTTTGGAATGCCAGCGCCCAGTCAACCTGTGACTACTGCCAGCACCAGCAAACCAACAGGCTTTTCCTTTGGAGGCTTTAACACTGTTACTACCACAGCCACCGACACCACCTCTGCTGCCGTTACGACAACCACTGCATCCGTAGGTGGATTCTCATTTCCTGCCAGCAATACAGGATTCACTTTTGGCACCGCAGAGCCGCCTGTAGCTGCCCCAACCCCTATCACTGCGACGACAGTGAGTTCTACCACCCCTGCAGATGCCAGAGACACACCCTCCAAGACGGCAGCATCCTCCGGTGGTCTGTTGGCCACTCTTCTCAAGTCAGAAGATTCTAATACCGATGCCACGGACAGCTCTGGTAGGATGCATTCCAATGCTTTTTAACTTATTTTTTTCCTATAATTCCTAGTGTCACTATTTATTGTTTTTCTTTCTTTTTTCTCATCTTCATGTTCAAATACCATTGGTCAAGCAAAAGCTTTGAACAAAAGAATGGAGTTTGTGGAATCAGTTTTATGTTGTATGAACTCGATATACCAAATCTTATTGAATCTGTTTTATATTATCAACCAAATCCTATTAAATCTGTTGTATTATCTGTAAACTCTATACACCAAATCTTATTGAATCTGTGCTATTTATCCATAAACTGTTGATACCGACATTTCTCCAGCCACAGAAGGAGGAGGTGGTGGCTTCAATTTCACCATGGCTCCCGGTCAAAAGCCTGCTGCTGCATCCACGGATGGCTCCTCGGGTGGATTCAACTTCTCTTTCCAGAAGGGTCCAGCCGTGTCCACCCCATCATCCAAGACGTCCGCGGTTCGAGTCCCCAACTCCCCTGAGGTGGATGACCAGGGTCTCTATGTCACCAAAGACGAGGAAGATTCTCACATCCATTTTGAGCTGGTCATACAACTACCAGACAAAATAGAGGTTTGTGTCGGCACATTTACCCGACTATTCTCAATTTTTTTTTTACATCATCAAAGAGTCCATGATGGAGTGACAGAATGGATTTCCAATTGTATGCATATTATATTATACAATCTCCACCCTTTAAAGTCACGAAATGAATAAAAACGGGTAGTCTGCATAGATTTTGTGTACATTTTTTTTTTTAATTGAAAAGTGTTGCTGACCAAGCAGGCACAGTATGCTTCGCCAAAGATCTTTACTCTCAAACTATCAGTCCCTATGCCGGAATTTTTTCGGCATCTTCCTGTACACCTCAATGTTAGTGCTGGGGACCCTCAGATTTCCTTCATTTGCCCGCCGAAAGTAACGGTCTTCAACCTCCTTTGCTATCTCTCTTGGTGAACGGATGCGAGCAAAGGCCCTCATTCGCCTCGTTGGCAAAGTCCCTGTCGATAGGTTTCGATGTTGCTTCCTTAGGGACGAAAAAGTTTCATAAACTTTTCGAACCCTGTGTTTTGTTGAGAGCTATATCCACTGACCATGACCCAGGCCTCGTTCTGACATTGTATCTCCCCATCCACTTCGTCCCGTGACGGAGAAGGTAGGTCATGTGATGTACGTTTATCCTGTCTTGTAACAGGGGAGCGTGACCTCATTTCTCCCTTCCCTTCCAAACCAAACACATTGTTATTGTAGCATGATCCCTCCGGTGATACTGATCTCTTACACATTATTTCATATGAAGGTGATCTGATTTTCTCTCGTCTGTCCCTTCCCATTATCAAGACTATTCTTGCCGCCTTTCTTCAGTAACCGTGTGTTGCAAGGGCCGATAAACCGACTAAATATATAACCATTTAACATAGTAAATAGACTGCTGAATAGAACAGGGGCAAGAAGAAAAAAAACGTAAATAGAAGCCAATCCCTTCCAGAAGCGCCTACCAGCCACCCTCTTCCCATCAGAAAGAAACACCATTGTACCACCCACGTCTAGGATGTGGCAGCAATAGTTGAAGTTTCATAACGAGTTTCCGACCCAATCAATAAGGATGTACCGTCTAATCCATGGCACTGTCCCCTGCCAGGGGTGACCTCAACCCTGTCGTCACCAGAGGCCAAAGGTCATCAAATAACGGGGAGCACAGTCCATCACCACTACCAACAACAACACCACTATCATCATCACCACCACCGTCACTACCATCATCATTACATTCACCATCACAACCACCACCGTCACTACCATCATCATTACATTCATCATCACAACCACCACCGTCACTACCATCATCATTACATTCATCATCACAACCACCACCGCCACTACCATCATCATCAATACATTCATCATCTCATCCACCACCACCACTATAACCACCACTATAACCACCACTATAACCACCACCACCACCACCACCACTATAACCACCACCACCACCACCACCACTATAACCACCACCATCACCATCAAGGTCACATTCGTATTAGAGTCAGGAAATCCTTTCTTGTCACAAATAGAATCCTATTATATGCACATTAGTGGTTCTTAAATCATTCGCTGTCAGCCAAGGGTTCTTGGTATAATACTAATCATAATTGCGACGATGACGACAACGACCATGACAACGACGACAACGACGACAACAACGATGACGACGACGACGACAACGATGATGATGTTGATGTGTTATTTAAAACTATATAATTGTACATTAAACCCATCAGTTTATTGCTTGTAATATTATGTGCTCATGTTTGTAAGATTTATTTATGCCATTACGAAAGCCCTGTTTTCGGCAACTTCAATGTATTGTAGATACATTTGTATTCTATTTTGAGAATAAAATTCCCATACACTTATTCTGGGCCGACTCTGTGTACTTCTTTACGATGATGATGATGATGATGATGATGATGATGATAATGATGATGATGATGATGATGATGATGATGATGATGATGGTGA
>JAUELJ010069867.1:0-11466 GCA_031471255.1 Dryodora glandiformis
CCGATCTACTACTCCTACTACTACTACTACTACTACTACTACAACTACTCCTACTACTACTACTGCTACTTCTACTACCACTACTACTACTACTACCACTACTACTACTATTACTACTACTACTACTACCACTACTACTACTGCTACTACTACCACTACTACTACTACTACTACCACCACCACCACCACCACTACTACTACTACTACCACCACCACTACTACTACTACTACTACTACTACCATCACCATCACCACCACCACCACCACCACCACCACCACCACCACCACTAAAATGACACCCACCACCACCACCACCACCACCACCACCACCACCACCACCACCACTACCACTAAAATGACAACCCACTACCACATCCTAGAGCTGTGTAAACGGGAATGGGCGCTTTACAAAAACATTTTATTATTATTATTATTATTATTATTATTATTATTATTATTATTATTATTATTGCTATTCTTCTTTTTATCATTATTATCATTATTATTATCATTATTATCATCATTATTATTATCATTATTAGTATCAATATTATCTCTTGCCTTTCCAAAGGTGGCGGCCCTTTGACATCAGCGTACAAAGTATATGCAACGACGATTGGGATAGGCCCATCCAGTTTTCCTGTGTGCACACCAGCTTTGGGTAAGGACCAGTTGTGGATGTTTGGAGAGAGCATCTGGTAGGGTGTACTTCTCTTTGATCATCTAACTAATCCTCTCATCTCACTCTATGAATGAATGTGATTTCTTTTATCAAAACAATTGAACACAAACAGATAGATATTATACATATTATATACACAATTGCAAAATACGTTGCAGTCTATTTAGCTTTGACAATAAATGACAACAATATATATAATATAATTTAAAGTCACATAATAGGTGTACATGAACATGCAATGACGTCATCAAACAAGTAGCAACTATACTACTATACATACGTCGAAGAAACCGGAACTCGTCCCTTTTTCTTCATGACTTCCGGTGCTGTCTTGTCCAAGCCTTGAGGATAACTGTTGCTGCCACTGGTGTTGCTATTGTTGCTGCTGGTGTTGTTTAGAGTTCTGTCTCTTTCTTCGTCAGAGATCAAACTAGCGTCGATATCCATTTTGCTAATACACGTACCAAGCAACCCCTTGCTGAGCAGTCTAGACTCTATCTCAAGAGATTCTTTGAACCGGTTACGTGTTTTCTTGTTGTTCAGGAGAAGATATATATTCTCACGACTTTTTGGAGACATTGAGTCGTGGAGACCGTCTATATAGTTCAATACGTCACCGGGCTTCCATGACGTCATTCTTTCCTCTGACGTCAGAGATTGAAGGTGGCAATAGTTTTCAGAGTATACGGCTGAAGACTGGTGCTGATGCTGATGTTGTGACGTAGACGGTGTTTCTGTGGACGCTACCGGGTTGCCGAATGTGTACCCTTTGAGTTTGACCACTTGTGCGTAATTTTGTGAGTTGTCGGGTTGTGGTAACGTTGATGATGACGATGATGGTGGTGGTGGTGGTGGTGGATTTGGAGGAGGGAGAGGGGGAGGTGGTGGTGATGATGAAGGCGGGGGTGGAGGAGGTGGTGGTTTGTTGGGGGATTTGAGCTTAGACGATATGATGTTGGAGGAGGAGGAGGAGGAGGATGGGGGTGACGATGATGCGGTTTTGCAACTGTGGTGGTTTTGGTCGAGGTCGTGAGGGTGTTGGTGGCCTCGGCGTCTGGATGACGATGAAGGGGAGTTGCTGTGTCGGTGGTGGTGGTGGTGATGCTGATGATGGTGGGGATGATTGTGTCGATGACCGTGTTGATTGCTGCTGTTGCTGCTATGATGATGGCGGTGGTGGTGTTGTTGGTGTTGGTTGTCTTGATGCTTTGGACAGAGTGGGCTGTGCTGCCTTCTAGAAGGATCATTAGAAGAAGAGTCGTGGTGTTGTTTCAGACGGTAGGTTCGTTCTGGGAGGGCGGGGGGTATGTCCTCACTGGTGTCCGAGTCAACCGTTGGCGCTACTGATGATACTGGAAGAGTCCCCGATCCCACTGCTCCTATTCCTATCCCACCTCCTCCTGCTGCTACGACCGCTGCTGCTGCTGCTGATGATGATAGGGTCGTTGACTCTGCCACTACAACCGCTTCCTCCTGAACACTTGTATTTGGCGATTTTTGTTCATGTTCGTCCTGTATGACGTCATAAACGTGTTCGTCATCAACACCGCCACCGGGTTTACCCGAAGCGGCAGGGCCCCAGATATTCTCCCACTCAACATACCCACGAGAATTTCTCTCCGTCATGTTTCTCATGTCCACCCCGCCAATCCACCCAGAACAGGTCTTCCATTCCACGTAACCTCGTGTGGGTCTTCGATCTTTCCGCTGCCTTTTCATCCTCGTGGAAACTTTAGAAACATTTGGATTGACGCCGTTTTCGAATATGGAGTCCGGGGCCGCGTCTTCTTTGCAGATGAGGTCAATTGACATCGCTCTGGCCCTCAGGGTGGACGTGGGACTCCGAGCCATGGCGGTGTATTCGTTGTCACTTTGAACATCCACATCACCGTCGCTGAACGCACCGTTGTTTACTTCCGGTCCAGAAATGACGTCGTTGTTGCCGTTGACAACACCGCCTTCGTCGCTAATACTTCTATGCGTGAGGAAGTCAAAGACAGAAGGTTGCAATCGTCTCACGTCATCGTTGTCTTGGTAACTGGGTCTCGCACGATGGCCGTGGTTGTTGTTGTGGATGAAGGAGTCAACAACGGTAGGGACGATGAGATAACTTGCTGCTTCCCAACTGACTTTCGGCTGTGTGGCGGTGTTTGGACCGTGAGATGTTGCAGCTGCTGACGATGATGATGACGTTGGTGGTCGAATAACCGGTTGTAAGTAGTCGTCGCTGTCTTCGTAGATACGAAGACCTTTGGACGCTAACATGGCTGCCTCTTGTTGGTTAAATATCCCACGAGAAATGAAGGAATGGTGTTGCTGAATAACACTAGAGTTATTGTTATTTGGAACAAACTGCTTTTCTATCAATGGAGATAAAACGCGGGCACTGTTTCTGAAATCATTTCCATCTGAAATTCTATTTTTGGAATGACGAAAATTATCAAATGGAGAAGTGGTGTTTGTAATATTTCCACCACCTCTGTGCTGTGATGAATGTGTGCGATTTGCTTTGTTATAGTTTTGAGGTGACGATCTTGTTGGTATCCTGTTCTGGAGGATTTTATTTTGATCGTTGAGCAGAATAAGGTCTTTGCTATTGTTTTGAGCTTGTTCGAAGTTGAGGTCGTGGACAATTTGTGTAAAATGATGACCAAATCTGTCCAGTTTTCTGTCCTGCCCGGTAAGGTCAGTGTGTGTGGTTCTCGTTTGTGATGATTCGCCGGAGGAATTAAAGTGGATTTGGGAAGGATCAACAGAAGAATAATTGTATGAGGAATTCGAAACTCGATGAGAATCTCTGTTGTGGTTATTTCTGATGCTCTCTGTGTTGTTGTTGTTGTTGTTGTTGTTGTTGTTGTTGTTGCTGTTGTTATTGCTGTTGTTGAAAGCACCGCTTAGAGTGCATTGGTGTCTTTTTTCGCATGAAAGATGTGGAGACGTCGAATCATCGTATTTACCATCAGAGGGCAGTATGTCGTTATTGTTGCTGTTGCCGTTGCAGTTGTTGTATCTGTTACTGCTGCTGCTATTGTTTCCCTGGCATAATGTGTTTTTCTGTTTATAATGTCTATCCTCAGACTGGTAGCCAAAATAATGACGGAGTTGCTGAACTCTGGACCCGGCTATAGCATCAGAACTGCTGTCGTTATTTTGTTGGTTGTTGTTGTTGTTGTTGTTACTGCTGCTGATGTCGTTGCGATAGTTGAAGTTGCTGTTATTGTTGTTGTTGTCGTTTATATATTTGTTATTCTTATCCTTATCGTCACATAAAAACCTTGACTTAACAGGATTTGAACCGCAAACAATAGTATTATGCTCACTCTCGTACCCGCTACTGGACACCGAATCGGGAGACATCTTCTTTGTGACCGAGGCCACGGGATGTCTGGGAACTTTCAGACATGATTCCTGTCGGTGTGGACACTTTTCTCCAACTGGACATGCGCACTGACGATTGATGTTGACACTACCACCACCAATACCACTCTCACTACCAAGGTCGTTTGGTTTAATCACACACAACACATTATTACTATCCTGAGAAATCACTGCAGTATTGCTGGTACCAAACGTGTACTTGTAAGAAGTCGTACTATTGCTATCCAAAGAAGTCTTACCGTTTTCACTTTGAATAATTCCACGGCCTCCTTCTTTATCACAATAATAATAATATCCGTTCGCTGTGTCGCTGGGCTGAGACCTGGGCCCCACTGGGTTATTATATTTTTGATGATTATTATGAACGCTGGTGGAGTTGGTGTACCCTGACTGCGAATAACAAACGCCTCGCCGTTCTGCGTTAGCGGTGCTGCTGCTGCTGCTGCTGCTGCTGCTGCTGCTGCTTGTGTTCGTGGTCGTGTTAATCTTGCCACACTTATTACTGCTTGTCTCAATCTCCGTCTCGCCTCCACGCGAGTGGGTAGGAGTTGCTGCTGTTGTAGTTGTGGTGCTGCTGATATCAATAGTATTGGATGAGGATAGGCCCGTGGGTTGGTGTTGGTGTTGGTGTTGGTGTTGGTAGTCGTCGTATCGCCTCCTACCACCACTACAGCTGCTGTTACCGTCACCGCCACCGCCACCGCCGCCGCCGCCTCCGCCTCCGCCACCAGTACCGTTTACAATCGGGTCTTTTGCGTTGTCATTAAGATGAGAGGTTCCGTCCTCGCCCTCCCAATCCTCGCCCTTTCCCCTCAGTAATAATACAGACGGAGTTGACGTCCAATTCAGACCACCACTGGAGTGAGACGGATATTGAGGCGGTGATCGAAGACGAGTGATACCACTACCACCACCCGTACTACTACCACTACCACCACCACTACCACTGCTACAGCTATTTCCAACTGTCTGTATCAAATTATTGTGTTTTCTTTGTCCCTCCGCCGTTTCAGGGAAGGTGGCCGTTACGGCTGGGGTTGTAATGGCCCTGATAGAATCGGGATCGGTCCCCTCTCTCGCTGGTAGTGGGGAAATTGGTGCGTCTTCTTTACAGTCAAGTGGTGTGTTGTTACCAAATCGAGGTGCCGGTCTAGGTGGAAGGGGAACAGGGAAGGGCTTGGGTAGATAATTAGCAGAATAGCTCTGGACGTCCCTTTGGTCAACAGAACGGTCTCCCCATGTTTTACTGCTATCGTAATTGGTGACAGTGACAGGCTCGTGCAAGCCAGACGTGTAGGAATGTGTGTTAGGGGAGTTGGTGTTATAGTTATAGTTATGGTCCGATTTTACGCCAGCAATATTATAGTAGGCATGTCCGTTTACTATCCCGTCCCTGGTCACATTGTCAGAATGGTAGCGATTATTTTTTGGCATAACAACACTGTTGAGGTTAGTTGTTGTTGTTGTTGTTGTTGCTGATGATGGTGAAGGTTGGTGGTAATGGTGGTAGTAGTCAGAGTCCAAATATGGTATGGCGTATGTCTCGCTTGATCGGATTTTGTTGTTGTGATTATAGGGTTGAGTGTGGGTGGAGTGGTTTAAATAACCGAAAGTATTGGTGTCCAAATCGTCGCATGATTTGTTGAACTTTTCATGGTCAGTGGGTTGAAGGTGCCGGTCAGAGTCCACGGGTGCAGTGGTCAATACGGCGTGAGACCGGGCTGCCCTGTCCCTTTCAAACTTGGCACGCGGAGACTCTTTGTGTGTAGGCAGACAATACTGTGTGGCATTGAATGGGGCTGTTGTATCTCTTTGTTGTTGTTGGTGGTGGTGGTGGTGGTGTTGGTGGACAAAGTCGTCGTTTACAACATCATACCGTGACACGCCTGGCTGTAGTGATGTGATTGTTGAGCTGCTTGTTCCTTCGATGTCAGTGGTAGCAGTAGAGGTAGTATTTACACCATAATTGGCAGCACCATCACTGTCCACAACACCGGCACTAGCGGCACTAGCACTATTATGTCGTAAACCTGTCGCAACTTTTCGAGACACTCGACTGTGTAAGATCTCAAATTTCTGACGTGGGGTGATTTTGGGTAGGTGGGATTGTCGAGTGGGAGGATGAGAAGTTGGAAGGGGAGGAGGAGGGGGCTGTTTCAATATGTCCCTGTCATTCGCATTCATCCAACCAGTGGACTGCCATTTAGGGTCAAAGTTAACGTCGCTATTGACACCCAATTCTTCTTCGAACTGACCGGCAGAGTTAGGAATGAATGGACTAGGGATATCCTCGTCTCCTTCGTCTCCACGACTGTGGGCGTGAAATGTTCTGCTGGTGTCACCCACCTCTTGGCGTCCACTAATCCAGTCCAGTCTTTGATCTTTTCTATACGGGTTCCGAAAAATGGATTTTTGACCAGCTTCCTTAATCCTGGTGGCGTACTCTAGGGCATCATTATCGTCTTCATAGTCTACCTCCCTAGCCCACTCCTCCCGTCCACCTTCATCCGTCGTCTTGCCATTCACACCAACAGAAAGTATGTCGCCAGTGGTTGTATTGGTCACTGTGTCAGTGACAGTCACCACTGGCCGATCCCTGTACGTGTACTGGGGTCCTTCTTCTAGTCTCACCCCTTCTCTACTCCGTTCTCTTCCTCCTCCCTGTCTTTCTCTTCCACTTTCTCTTCGTCCTTCTACATGAACACACCGATACCTAGGATTAACCGCACAATTAT
Source organism: Dryodora glandiformis (assembly GCA_031471255.1). NCBI lineage: Eukaryota > Metazoa > Ctenophora > Tentaculata > Cydippida > Dryodoridae > Dryodora > Dryodora glandiformis. Next base: position 6,796 of record JAUELJ010069867.1, read on the forward strand.
CTTCCTGACAGCTTAACACCGACCCAGAGACACTGGACTCTACCCTGACCCGTCGGGGGTACGATATATCCCCACCCCCTTCAGACTGGACATTTAAATCCAAACCACGGTGCGGGGAAACGCATAAACTATCCAAATGATTGCGATCTGAGTTTCGGCTTTTCCCGTTTCCTGATGTCGATGTAAATCCTACAACGTCATGCAAACGCTCTCCCAGTCCTTCGTGTTGTTTATTGTTGTGGTCAGCAAAGTTTTTCGCTCTCTTTTGATTTTCTCTTACATAACGAAAGTCTTTACTCTCCAGTTCTAAAGCTTGTTGGGCTAGCGAATCTGATGTTGGGCCATGGAATTTCAGGTTCGTGTTAGGAGTAGTGTTTACTCTACCATTACTACCTATACCAACAGTACCCTCTCCAGTTAGATGCACAGGCTGTATGGTTCTGCCACTTTGAGAATAAACACTGGAACGGTTCTCTCTGGCCCTTGCCGGTACGTTCCCCGTGTGTCCGTATTGGCTATTCGGATTTGGTGGGAATTCACCGACACCGCTGTTTGTTTTATCCAATGAAAATAGAGAATGGGACGACGAAGAGGTCAAAGGTTGTTGGAGAACGCTGTCGTAAGATTTGTTGAGTAAAGAATTGTTTGCCACCGAGAGAGAAGGATTTGATTGGATGATGTATTTATTTCTGTCGATTATTTCTTTTCGAGGCGTTTGGTTTTTGGTTGAAGATAACCATTCGTCGTAGCTGGCGCTGTTAGTGATATCATTGCTGCTACTGCTTCTTAGATTGAGTTGATTCTCGTGGCGTTCTCGCCATTCAGCCAACACTAGAGACGAAGACGATTTGTAATGCGAGGGGGATGAGATTCTCGTGTCGTCCAAAAAATGCACACCATTTTGTTTCTGTAACGTCGACCCCCTGTGTTTGTTCTGTCCGTGCGATTCAGTCCTTTCTTTGTTGACCAATATTCCCTTAATAGCCGGCCTGTGCGTAGTCGCGGCGTCCCTGACAATGGCCACGTCTCCCGGCCTCCCCCCGGCCTGAGAATAGGACTGGCCTCGGTAAGTCACGTCTTGGGATGTCCACAATGGCACACTCTTCTGCTGGTGCGGGGACAGAGGCGAGGAGGACGAAACCACTTCACTCTTTGTCAACGCTACCTCTTTGGTTTGTGTTGTTGGGGTTATTATTTGCTCTCGATTGGCGAAGCCGCCAGAGGACGGAGATGTCGCTGCCTGGTGTGTGCGAACGTGGATTTGAACCCACCTGTCTACGGGGCTCTTCTTGCACCCCGAGCTGTTCGAACTCGTTGTGCAACTCTCTTTGTTATCACTAATTATATGACTGTCGAAATTACTTCCGCTCTGATTTGAACCGGAAATCAAAGAGTTTTCGCCCTTTTTCCTCTTCCTCCTTTCCCCCTCCTCCTCCTCTCTCCGTCCACTCCTGTTTTTCTTCTTACCAGGCGCAAAGGCGGCCAATTTGTTTTTCAATATTTGCGTAATCAACAATTCCTTCCCATTCCCTTTGGATTTGACGACGCCCACATCTCCGTGGCTGCTGTCGTCGTAATTTAAATCTGATTCACCATTCCGACAAATCCTTGGCTTCTTGTAGTCTTCGACAACGCGTGAATTGTTATCACTTTGATCCTGCTCTAGGAACAAGCGCACGCTATCACCCTCTCGTTTGAATACAGCACGTCTCAAGTTCCCACTTATCTCGTTTCCAAGTCGTTTGATATTACGACTCTCGCTGTCTAAATCCCTACCTTGGTAATCGACGATGTCACTGATAAGGACGCCTTTCACTTCAAATTCACCGTCCCTGTTGACACCTGTAAACGCACCACTAGGAATTTCATTAATACCTTGATCACAAATAGAATGTTTGTTTACACACGATGATCTCGAGAAGACAGCCGAAGAAGACGAAGTAGCTTTTGAATCGATTAAGAAATCGTTGCCTAAATCATCACTTGTTGCACCGTTAAAATTTGCTGTAGGTTTTACTTCACCTCCAGGGCACAGTTGAATGAATTCTTTATCCAGTAATGAATGAGAATAAAACTGTCGAGACGACGGGGTGTCACTGCAATTGTCTCTATTTGTTGTAGCTCTTCTTCTCGATGGGGGAATTCCTGTGGTGGTATTCACGAACCCACTGCCCAGACTTTGCACATTGTTTATGGATCGACGTTCGGAGACACGGGGTGCTTCACGAAAACGAGTAGCCTCTTCGTCTACAGAGTGAGCGCCGGTTGGTCTGTATCCGAGGGATTTAAGGTCATCACTTGAATGAAGTCTAACAATATTATTATTAGCATTATTGAATGCTGCTGTCGATAATGACGATTGTGAAGAGGTTTTATTAGCTGTGCTGAAAGTGGAAGTGTTTTTGTCACGAGACGGCGGGCGGCTCACTGTGGTTGTGGCAAAATATTTCTCCTTGTTGTTGACGTCTTCGATGTTGATATTTGTGTTGTCCACCTGACGGGTTGACCGTCCACTTCGGCCGATGAATGGACTGTGCTCGTCCAACTCGAACGTGTTGTTGTCACTGAATACAAAACGAGAAGATGCGGAGGCGGAGGAGGAGGAGGGGGCGGAGGCGGTAGCGGTGGTGTCGCAGTTTAGCCCATCAAGGTTGGTTTGCTCTCGTTTGTTTGAGTAATTGGAATTTTTTCTCCGTATTTCTTCGTCTGGATTGTGACACGAGGTCCCGTGGCTAGATGGCGGGAGGGGAGGTGGGGGATGGCGGGGAGGAGTGGGAGGGGGCACAGGTGGAAATTGTTCGTGTATACCTGTTACCTGCCCATCCCACAATATCTGAAATTGGCTAACGGGGATTTTTGACTCTGCGTTAACACTGGGGGATAGATTTACCTGTTTATGGCTTGGTTTGGCTCGGGAGAGGGGATGGGAGGAGGAGGGGAAGGAGGAGGATGAGGGTGAGGGGAAGGAGGAGGATGGTTTGATGGATTGGGTTAGGGAAGAGGGACCTTTGAACCCGGGGGCTGTTGCAGTAGCAGTGTGGCTGGGGTTGGTAAATGATGAAGACGATGGGGGTGGTGGTGATGATGATGTGACGGAATTTGTGGTGGTGATATTTGTGGTGGAGGACAAAGTGAACTGGGAGGCGGGGGACGAGGGAGATGTGAGGTCGTAGATGAGATGATAGATGGGACTGAGCGTGCCTGGGTTGGTTGTCGTGTATTTTCTGGATGGCGCGGGAATTGTGAACGTCCTACCACCACCCTCACACTCAGGCTGTGGAGGACGATGGACGTCCCCGTCGTAGTCGTCATTCTCTTTATCGAAATTTGGATGATTCTTCGAACTAATCCGATGATGAAAAACCCCGTGACGAGTGTTCGTGTCATTGGCATGATGAGACGTCATCGGCCCTCCGTGGTTGTCGCTCTGTTGGTCATGGCTATGAGTATGATGACGCCTGGTAGTATTGTCACGGTTACGGCTGCCATTGTGCGCTGCGTGTGACAGGTTGTTGACGTCATGCGGCATTCTTCCTGACGTCACTGGTGAGATTAGACTTGTCTCCCCTTGTAAGACTCCATGCGATGACGTCACCTGTAGTTTTTGCTCTATTATTATTATTCACGAATACTGACTCAGCCTGACTCATTATTTTGAAAGGGCAATATTTCTTCTGTTGTCCTCCGAGAGGATTGATAAGGTGCCTCACTGTGAGAAGAAATCATACCAAACAACGATGGCAACAAAGAGGATAGTGATGACGATGTTTTTAAATTTGAATTCATCCCAATTCAATACTCTGGCAAATTCGAACCAAGAGTTCCGATCCCATTCAAGGTCATTATCATGAAGTTAAGCAGCCATGTTTGAATCCAGAGATAGATCTGCTGACGACATGGGCGATAATGTGGGTAGAGGTGTTCAAAAGGCGCCAACGAACACGTACGTAGATGATAATAGGATTGCCTGGAGGCAGGACATATCAAGTGACCTGTCGTCGTAGACCAGCTCTATCTAGAGATGACCAACATCAAGGACGTGGACACTGTGTTTCCAAATGGTCAGTTACAATTGGGACTGGCTTGGGTGGGTTTTGAAATGTGATGGTGGAATAGGCGTTGACACACTGATTAATAATCCCTGGGCCCAAGACATAATTTGGATAGGGTATATATTATTATTATCATCATTATCTTTGATCTTTGTATGCTGCTAACATTCTCTGGCACGAAGCGTATGCTGCCAATCCCTTCTCGTCCACCTGTGTGATAATAGAGATAAGCAAGATCTGGATTGTAAAGGTGTTATTGTAAACACTGCCGGCCGCCAGTGAGAGTTGAGATGTCCAGTTGCTACAGTAAGACTACTACCTGATTTCTTTTCATAATCATAGATCCATTCATTCTTCACAGATATGTGTAGCAGGTGTGTAGGTACAATTATCCACGGATAAATGGCGTTGGCGTACCCTCACAGACCCTGACGGACAGGCAGGCCCAAAGTGAGACCTGGGTGGAATAGAGAAGTGGTTTTCTTGTTGGTCAACTAGAGTAGAGTAGAGTAGAGTAGGCGGGTTTGTCTGTTCCCCCCTTATTGTTGTACATTAAAGTAAAGGTGTATTGTATTTGTCCGACAACCTCTAAAAATAAGCTGTCGTAGAATGAATGGAT
>JAUELJ010070977.1:0-11448 GCA_031471255.1 Dryodora glandiformis
TTCGTGCTTCTGGGGATTGAACCGCCGACCCTCGGCTCTAGTGGCGAACACCTAAACCACTCGGCCACCGCGCCGCCTGATCATACTCATACTAAGCTAAATTGTGTATAGGTCTAGCTTTGCAAAGTCCACAGAGAGGGTCTTAATTTTGTTCACTTTCTTTTTCCTTATATCTAAAACCTATAATGTTCATTCATAATTATATATCTCTTCTCTCCATCTCCTAGCATTAATATCATTATTATCATCTAATTACAAAAAAAAGAAAGAAACGAATCATCAGCACTCATTTTGAATGGTAGAGATAATAATAATATTATCATAATAATGTAAACCTGGACTAGTCCTCGACTGATATTGGGAGAGTGTGTTGCGCAATTGTAACAGCAACAGTCACAACAGTAACAATAACACACTCGCCACGTAGCCACGAGGCCAGAAGATAGACAAGACTTGTACTTGTAGGACAATTCCACGGTCTTATTTTTGCACAGTTTGCACGGCTCAGTGGGGTCACGTCCATTATGACAGCCCTATCATAGATAGACAATGTTGAGACAAGGAAGCCTGGTGATTAGCGCGTTGGACTCCAGGTCGCAAGGTCCTGGGTTCGATTCCTTCCAAGGCCATTTTTTTTCTTTCTAGGGCACGAATTTTCACTCCAATTGTTTAACTCAACTCAGGTGTAAATGAGTGCGTATTTTCTTCGTCCGAAAAATGGTATTACGTGCCTGCCTAACAGACTGCAATTCTTGTATTGTGTGTTGGCTGTTGGCCAGGGGAAGTGAATAATATGTCATTGAAGAGCGTCATGAGCATGGTGTCACTTTATAAAAATATTTTTCAAGAATGATCGGGAGTTGACTAGACACAGTCAGAGGCGCCAAACTCATGTGCCTAGCGAGCAATAGAACCCATAGTACACGCTTTCAAGTTGTTCATTACTACTACTACATAATGTGGTCCCATCTCAACGCTACCAAAATCGAAGTGAGGATTGTGTGTTGAAAGACAGTCACTGACTGACACAACACATGTGATGAAGTACCGAAGGCGAACAAATGACTCATTTAGAGTACCGTGTGTTACGTCCTTTTCAACACAGTATGGTATAATAACGTATAGAGAACAGGACTTCTGAATTCATAGTCCATCTCCGACAGTAATGTAAACATAAGCAAGTGCCTCGTAAACTCCACAAAAGCCAAGGGACCGTCCCGTCTCACTTGCGTGTGGATGTCCTGCCATATCAGTAATAAAGCCAGTGTGCTATCACTGCGCAAAGAACTCGCCAATGACAAGTGTTTTTTTGAAAGAGGAATATGGACACAATGATGTCACCATACACTGCTGGGAAATAGTCAGATGATATGACTACATACAAGAATGGACAGAAGTAGTCCCCAACCACCCACATGTTTACTACAAATTTGGTCATTAAGTGCTTGGTTATAGTTATAGCAAGATGACAGGATTAGTTGAAAGGAGTGAACAGAATTAGACCTTGCCACAGGTGCCATCAGACCATCCACAGTGGTCAGATTGTCGGCCTCCTGGTGGACAATCACACACACACACACTCACTGAGACAAGCAGTGGACACAAAGATCAGATTAATTTCAATTTCATTGTATATGAAGAGTTTTATTTCTTGTAAATATCAAGGTATTTTGAGCAGAGATAAAGGCAGATGTCATGCTAGGCTTTGTATCTCTATCATTGATATCATAAAACATATCATATTAGGCAATGATGGTCTAAGACAATATTGCTACAGCAAATATAGTTATATGTAAATCAATTCAATAATAGTTTAGATTGGAAGTCATTAACAGAGAATGTTTTTTTTATAATAGGCATAATATATATATATATATATTATCATCATTTAAATATGTATTTAAAATATCCAAACAGTGGTGATATAATATTTGATAAAACTTTGATAAACCTTTATGATAAGTGACAAAGTTTATAATGATCATCTATGACATAAAGCCAATGAATGGGATGTTATATATATAATACATATTTCAATACAGTTGTAACTTATTCATGACATGACATGAATGGATCAAGTAATTATAATGAATGTGGAACAAAACTATTATGTACTTTTAAATCAGTTATTGTATCCAAAATGAAACTATTCATGTACTTAATCAGTTATTAATTGTATCCAAAATGAAACTATTCATGTACTTAATCAGTTATTTTATCCAAAATGAAACTATTCATGTACTTAAAATGAAACTATTCATGTACTTAATCAGTTATTGTATCCAAAATGAAACTATTCATGTACTTAAAATAGAAACTATTCATACATGAATAATTTCATAGTTTCAAGTACACTTAATCCGTTATTGTATCCAAAATTAAACTATTCATGTCATTTAGTTATTGAATTGTGATCCAAATGAAACTCAACATTACAATGTATTTTTAAATCCAATGTTTCTAACATAATCTAAAGCTTGCATTGAAAGCATCAATTCCTTTTAAAAATTGATAGACATGCATTAAAAAAAATAAAAATGTATTTGACTTTTGACTTTATATATAACACAGACAGAGGTTCAATATATGAAGAAAACTAATTTTTTTAAAGAAATCAAGAAAAAAGACAACTATCTATTAAATGAAAGGTTTCTTAATAATGCAACCATATATGGAAAATGTTTGCATTCAGACAGAGAATGACAGTAAAAGGCAAGATTGAGCCATATTTCAATACAAAAGGTTCATTCACCTAATGCCCTTGAGACAGACAATCACAGTACATACAAAGTATCTGCCTTCGACACTTTGTGAATAGGCCCCCATTAGGGTTGTCTTGAAGTGACCATACCTCCTACACACAACAACATTAATTGGTCCCAGGATTTAAAAGATACAGCAATGTCAGAGACTACAAGGTTGACGACCACAATTACAGATAGGGTTATCTTCTCAATTGTTACCATTTTGCCAACAGTATACATTATATACCTTTACAACACTTAAGCAAAAGTATTATTACATCAACATTGACATAATATTTGCTGAACAGGTGTGTTCAGGTAGACACCTTGGCGATGGCATTGGTCACCAAACTCTACTGTTTTGATGCTGTATTCTCTTGACTGTATCCCAACAATTTTCTCTCTTGATCTGTACACATTCTGACATCATGATGATGATGATCGACAGCCTGATTGATTTATCTCATGAGAGAAAAAACGCTGCTGTTGTTGTGTTTTGTCAGACACAGAGGACGATGCTGTTGTTGTTGCGGTGATCACTGGGTTGATGGAGCGCCGCCGTTAGTCCAGGAAGGTCGTGCAGGGGAGTGGGCGACCTGCAACTGTAAGAGCTGACTGGCTGTGCTCCACGATTATTGGGAAACCGCAGATGGTTTGAGGTTGAGATGCCAGGGTGCTTCTCAATGGATGTGTCGGTCAAACACTTAAATTGTCTAGGAACCCAGATCATTCTGGAAGCTGTATAACTGGTTTGGGCAGGATGTTCCCCAACATGACAGTTTCGTGGTATCCACAGACAAATGTGTCTGCTTCACTCATGCCATCGGTGGGTTCTTCAATCAGCATACAGGTGACAGTTTTTGTCTGGGATGATTCTGTGTTTTCTTGGCTGTTGTTTACCAGGTCTGAGAGACTGTCTTGATCTTTGACCTGAGAATGACAGAAAATTAAATAGACTTCGTTAGTGATCAGTATCGCAGTATCATAAAATATACACAATATATCACAATATTCATGAAAATCAAAACGAGCTGACAACTACAGGACAAATGAAAGCTAGTGTTTATTTAATTTAATGATATTCTAATAAGTATAGAGGACGATGGAGGTCATGTTTAATAAAACCTGATCCTGTGCCAAAAACACAACTCCCACGCTCGACACTCTCCATTCATCAATCAACCCGTGTACATCGGATATTGCACAAACAGTGAAAGCCGCAACGCAAACCCGCTCACGGGACCGGGACCAACCCCATCGTCGTAGACAGCAAGACCCATTTCACTCAGGCCCCCTCACCGCCTGGATCCCATTCACTTCACTCACGCACATAAGGATTGCACAACACTAGACACCCATATAAGAAAGAGCTCACGCATCGCAATGACCTGTCATCGATTTATAAGTGATTTATTCATGTAATTCTTCATACCCTTCCACATACATTACAACACACACCCCGGGCTACATCATTTAATAATATATGTCCAGGTTCACCAATAATGATAAAAAAACAACCTATCGTTTCCTGCTTCCCCCACACTTAACAAACATACAAAGCACAAGCAGATTAAATTTGATTACACAGAAAACATCCGCACACCATGACAACGTTCACGCTGCCATGAACACAGAGACGTGGACAAAAACACAAAATTAAATAACAAACATGTTTTCGACACCGAATCATTCTTGAAACTCTAAAGCCCGACCCAGACTCTAGACGGGATTAGTTCTTTGTTCAAAATGTTTTTGACTCGGGGACTACCGCCAAGTACAAGGCCAATGGAGATATTATTCGCAGCGAACCATTTTTTTGGCTGACTGACAGGCATAGTTAGTGAAGCAACGTTGGGATAGCCAAGCAGCGCGCCGCATGTTTGTGTAATATGTAGTTTTACACTGGATAGTTGGTAAATCTTTATGTAACTAAACTATCCACCTCTTACTAAACCAATACTGAATCGATCCCACACATGGCCCGTTTACATAACACAACTGTATTGCTATGCATGGAGCACTCCAACGTTAAAAATGGTCTATCATCATATGTCAGTACTCACCATCAACAGACGAATGTCATTTTCCCAACAGAAGGATCGGATAAGTGTGTGTTGAATGTGCACACTCACATCCTCACGGAGGATTTCTGGTAGAACGCACATCATTACACGGTTTGGAGAGCTGAAAACACAAAAAAAAAACATTGACGACTTTGCATGGAATAATATGTAATACAGAAAAAGTAGTATATCTAACAGTTGTAAATGGCAATCAAAGTCAAGATAACACGGTCCCATGCTGTAACACCACCAGCTGGTACAACCTTGCCACTGGGCCTGACCTAACCTGACCTATATTCGAACCCACTTCTTAGCAATGACCCTCGGGGTTAGATAACAACCCTCACCTCGTCACCGTCCACGCTGTGTCACATTGCTACTTGATCTACACAGTCCAGTTTTCAACCCCGCACACCCTACATGGCCTTCTCAAGGCACATGACGTGTGTATTATGAAAAGATCATGTGGAATGTAGCACTGCCTTTCTAGCGGCATGCATAACACACCACTAGTCCATATTCTGATTCTTGCATAAGACTATGATCGCTATCTGCTATCATAACAGTGCACTAACTATAACGCTATTTACACATTACACAACACTGAATCAAATAAAGTCTTCAACTTACCATCCGAGTAGTTTGGCACAATCCATGACACCAGTGCTGACACGATTGCCCTGCACGGCCTGTTTGATAGTGGCAGCCAACGCCTCGCTGATGGTTAGCCAGTTCCTAAAAAAACACACAAAAATAAAATATGGTAAGTCACACATGTCTTGCCAAAACAGCAGAATAAAACAAAATCAGACAATCATGTATATACGTGTAGTAGTCACATGATTCGCAAAGTCAAAGAAAAGTTTCAAGTACTATCTATCTGGATAATTCAAGAAACCTACCCCTTCCATTTTCCATTGCACAAAACCACATCCTTTGTAACATCTAGTTGTCGAATGCAAATATAACACATGATGTAATGTTTCTAATGGTCCAATACTGTCCAAAGAGTGAAACAAGTACCAAGTTTAGTATGCCAAAACAGTACGGAAAATTGGACACCTTTCCTTTCCGAAGCTAACAGCACAAATGACAACTTATGCAAGCCAATAAGAATATAACCACAGGGAAACGGGGAATAAATGCATCCGGGAGCCCAGAAAACAATCAACACAGCTCAAGGCTAACATTTATATCCTTGTTGTATACCTAGTATTGTCAGACCAAACCGAGCGCGAGCTGGGAATTCCCCACGCACGAGGACTACGAAAATGGGGAGTGCCTCGACCGCCACACAGTACATCAAGCCTGAACTAGACAAATGCAACACGCTACACTAACATACACACTACACACACACACCGCTTATTGTGCTAAGTGGTAAACTCACTCTATGATGAGTGCGGTGTCTTATTCCATTTCTTTGCCACCCACCACACGCAATGCCAGACGAGACGAGTACACCAAGTTATCAACCCACTCCTACCAGCGATCGTAGATAAAAGCATGGGGGTTACCTGCACTTCGCATGCACCACGTTACCCCTAGCCAAGTTCCACTCGTTCTATCCCTCGTTGTTCATCACAGACACACCACTTGCCCACCCACCCAAATCTTGTGAGCATTACCGCCCCTCCCCAAACCCTCCTAAAATGCACCAAGACTGCTTAGTTCTAAATCAACCTTTCTTCCAAACACACACCAGACAATAAATTCCCTTTTGAATATTGCCCCAAAGCACATCACACCATTACCGCGAAGGCGACACCAAGGGGTTATTCAAGACAACAAAGAAAAAACCCCGTCTGTGTGCTATCAATCAAAGCAATTTATCCTACGTGTGTGTGTGTATGTGTGTGTGTGTGAGAGAGAAAACGAAACACCCACGAGGTGGATGCAAGACAACACGCATCCCGACGTACGAGGAGAAAACGAGTGTCTGCACGTCTGGAGTCTGCGAGGGCGCCCTAGCATCCATGTACTTCGCGAATCATGTGTGTATAGAAATAGTTGTCCTTGACGGCGACGTTTCAACCCCCAGACAAGGAAAAGAATTTGAAAATCATTCCATGTCACTGTGCTAAGTCTCTTTTCACTTTTCAGTGACAAAGACAGTCACAAACGCACACCTCTTTTCTACACCCCCACCCCGGGCCCACACAGAAGCCACCTGACCGTCTAGGTGTAAACTATCACGCATGCCCGCGGCCAATGTTGAGCGTGTTTTCACACCTTCATTGACATGACCAAAGTTGACAATAGTTAAGCAAACATCATGTCTATCACTTAATGACAGCCACACACATAATTAAATGACTAGTCAAGGCACTCTACAAACAAAGACATGTTTCTTTTGTACATGATCTAAGCCTGATGACGAATGGTATTGAAGAAAAGAGAAATGTCAAAATTGTATCGGAATTGGTCACCGTTTAGTCCCGTTTAGTCACTTTTGTGACTAAGCATGAATCACGTGGATACATGGCATGACTAAAGCACCTCGTGGTTGTAAGAAGGGACAGAGGCTTGAAATAGGACAAGGTTACCAATAGAATGATGAATCTTTTTTACAGGATTGGCACCAAGGAGCGAAACTAGGACAGGAAAACACCCCTACGTGAGAGGCAGTGAATCACACGTGATGGAGCTATGCGGGGAACCCCTCGCTTACTCAGCGTATTACACACCCATAGCACATGAGGCGTGGAGATCGGGAATGCTTGCACAGCATCGTACCTAATATCCTATACCTAATGAGGTGAAAGGGTCTATGACGCCTACTGGTGTATAAAGAAATGTCCAACTCCATGGTCCAGACCAAATAAATATGCAAAAAAAACAACCCTATATCAAATTCAGCTAGCTGCATGCTGCAACACAAAATTCTTAATGTCTGCAGTTTCTACAGGCAACAACATTGATCCCATTGTCATTGCTATGATCGCAACCGTAGGATACAATAAATCAGAGTAAATCCTACCATGATTAATAACTTAGGACCGACCAAGATCAAAAAGATCATAAAGTGCTACACCACAAAAGCATTCCTTCGTAATCAGTGAACTCAATGGACCTATTATTATAATAATAGGGTGATTAAGGTAGGGATTATAATACCTGCGCCTGCACCATTCCATCAGAAAGTTGCTAGTGTTATGTGGTTGTGGGTTTGTTTTAATCCTATCAGGATTATTTTGTGGTGCTTTGTGCACCAATCATTTTTATTATATAAAGAGATTGGCATGTTTAGGAGCCACTTGCACACACTCATAGTTTGCAACAATGAACAAGTGTACAATGGTGATAAAATAAACAAAGGTATTCTTCTTTCCCATGCACAGACATACAACAATGGGCCCTTGTCAATAGATAAACTAAATTTAAAAATAATAAATATCATTGCCCATCAGAAGTCAGTGATTTTTAGTTTTAAGCTATAAAATACCAGCTAAGCTGACGGTGAATGTGTTGCATTGTCAATGCACTCATTCATTACAATACTAATACATGTTGCAGCAATCTTAACTATCTATTGGTCCTCTCTGCAAGTAGATTAACAAATCTATTTGCCTTTTCCAATAATTGTTAATGTCAATTGCACATTGTGAATAAAATATTTATCTAGACAATCCAATGGCATCATAAACAACCATATTTAGTTTTAAAAAAGAGCAGGTACCTTTGTAACCCACAAAGAAATAATATCTACAATGAATGATATTAGAATGCGCACTGCACTTCAAAATCAACTGTGGTGAAAGCACCTTAATCGTAGCATAAAATTGAAATTATTCAATATTAATACAACATTGAAATTGTCATACAATAAAGATAAAAGTTTGGAACTTACTTTTCTGTTTTTTCGCCAGTTGGATAACTTTGTTCTCCCAGATCTTGACTGATCTGACTCAAAGAAAGCTCAGAAGACATGAGCAGTGCACATTTCAGTTGATTTTCGGTGTACATTTTGCAGGTTGTAATATCCGTGATCGAATTCAAAGTATAATCCAAGGAATGATGTCAAAAACAAAGACACACAAGACTTCAGTAAGAGAAAATTGCGAGTTGCGATGTTCACGACACAAGTGAGAGAGAGGACAATAACATTATTTGGAGATCACCCTCGCTTTATACTACGCTCGCGGAGCTGTTTTGTAACGACGAATTTGATTGGCTGACCGAGAAGCGACGGTAGTCAGTGGGTGCGAGTTTGACCCAAGTCCGCAGTCCACACGCAGATCGTTGGCTTTCCGCTAGCTCACACGATCAAACAAAGGAAAACCTCTCTTGCTATTATTGAACTTTTGAATTTTGTTCAAATCTAACTTAATTCAAAAACATATTTCATTGATGCAAACCGTCTATCATAACATATTTTTCATGCTTAGTGACAAAGACCCGCACCGTCTGTTTTGTGTAACAAAGAACATCACCCAGTCAGTCGCGAGGCAGTCAGTTACGCTCTATCGATCGCTCAGCTGTGACCTAGATCCCCACTAGTAAAAGGGTCAACGTTGGGTTTTTCAGCTCTCACCACAGGCTCAGTTTCGCAGTTTCTTCAAGCCCAAGCTAAAAATTCCCACCTCTCTTTCTTTCCTTGAAAGGGGTTTCCTCGTGCCTTGTACGTTGTGTGCACATGTTTACCCAGCTAAACTGGCTCGGCGCTCTTTGTGTCCTGGGTTGCTGGAATGGCGTGTTCTTTAACTTGGTGCGCAAAGCCTTACCAGCTCAACGTCTAGACGTGTGTTGGGTCCAAAACACTAATGATAATAATAGTATTATAGATTTGCAAGTTGCAAACAAGAGCAGCAAGTTAATAGCACGAGAAGTGCAATTCTGTCAAGACCTCTCTATGCCTGGCCTATGCGAAGTTTGCCTTTCTGGGTTGCAAATTGCAAATAGCATGCCGCACATTCTTGCTGAGTATCAAGAAGGTTGTGAATTATATTTATACCTACCACCTCTTTGTATGCACTTAATTATGGAGGTATGTATGCAGCTGGGCGATCAGATGAGCCGGTTGTAAAACGAAAGTTGAAATGCATGTACACATTACACATTGTAGCTGTAGCATAATATAATAACTTCAATTGAACGCGCGGCCTGCTAACTGCTGACGTCATAGCATTTACGCACGATGCTAAGCTGAAATCAACCATTACATTATGCGATTGACGATTAATTGCACGCGTAAGAGGGTGTGACAATAAAACTTTGTTGTTTCGAAGCAATTTGTGTTATTTTGCATTCACTCATAGACAGACTTGTTTCTTCCCTTATTAAAATAGACACGGCTTTGACTTGTTTAACGTCAAACTTGTCAAAACAGAATATTATGACCTCAGACGATGATGGCTCAATCAATGATTGTTTATTCGCTTTTTCCCTTTATATTAAGAGTCCGGATGCTTCTGTACATCTTAATTCCTGGATTTCTAAGGGTTTAATTACACTGTTGTTTTCCGTTGACGAGATACAGGATATCAAACGTTGACATGTCATAATGTCATCTAGCCCAATTCAACTATTGCAAGAATGCGTGGTGGGATCAATGCAGGGAATATTTGTGAAAGTCTAAAGTGTGTTGCAATCGTAATTTGCATTGTTTCGTGTTACAGCGACTTGTATTATTACACAATGGTGGTAGCACTTGGGTGCAGAGATCATTAGAGTATTTTTTTTTAAACATTGTTTTTTCGAACGTTTCTATTTACATTTGTGCATGTCTACTGAGCGTGTTTGTACGTTTCGGGGGATTTTTTATTGATATAGTCTGTACGAAATGAAATAGTGGGCATAATGCCTAAACATTTCTATCAAAATAACTTGATGGTGTGTGTAATCGCTATCTTAGTTCTTATATCGGACATCGCACACTGTGTGCTACGCCCAAATCCCAGCACTCGCACCAGCTTGCACGGAGTAAAAACACACACGCACGACAAAGAACTTGACACAAATTATCATTGAACGTGCACAGTGCACAGTGCACAATGCTCGCTCACTCCTCACAGCTAAGCTAACGACCAGCCACCTTTCAGAGCCACTCAATAGAATCAATTCCAGGCACTTGACTATCGTTGAAAATACTGTTGTTGTTATTGTTGTTGTTGTGGATGTTGTTGTTACTTATCACAACGTCAGCATCAGCGTTACACGACTGAAGTGTGTGTAGAGAATTGTGAATTGCAAGCATTATCATAAATGATATTATTGTTACCATTATTATAATAGATCCATAATTACGATTTTGCATAGGGCATTGATTGAAAGCAATTAGATCGAATGAATAAAAATGCATCAATAATATGATGATGATGAAAATGTCATGACAGTGACAGTGGTGATAGAACCCCAGATTACAATAGCATGCATGTTGTTTAATCCTGGGTTTTTTTTTTATTAAATTGGACAGGTTATGAATATTGAACATGATATAGAACAACGATGATTTCTGAATGAGATAGGAATGAAAGAGGATGAAGTGAGGGTGTGTTTGTATGTTTGTCTAGATATGCATGTGTGTGTGTGTGTGTGTGTGTGTGTGTGTGTGTGTGTGTGTGTGTGTGTGTGTGTGTGTGTGTGTGTATGTCTGTGTGTGTGTGTGTGTGTGTGTGTGTGTGTGTGTGTGTGTGTGTGTG
>JAUELJ010072086.1:0-11447 GCA_031471255.1 Dryodora glandiformis
GGGTGACCACATCAAAATATAACCAGCCACACGGATGACCACATCAAAATATAACCAGCCACACAGGTGACCACATCAAAATATAACCAGCCACACGGATGACCACATCAAAATATAACCAGCCACACGGATGACCCATCAAAATATAACCAGCCACACGGATGACCAACAAAATATAACCAGCCACACGGATGACCACATCAAAATATAACCAGCCCCACGGATGACCACATCAAAACAAAACCAGTCACACGGATGACCACATCAAAATATAACCAGCCACACGGATGACCACATCAAAATAAAACCAGCCACACGGATGACCATCATAATAAAACCAGGCACACGGGTGACCATTAAATTATAGAAGATATTGAATAGCAGCAGATGTGAACAATATCACAGGACTGGTGGCAATGATAGATCGATCAATTGGAAAAGCATCGAAAAATATCTTGCAAGGGGACACCAATAGCAGCGGAATCTCCAAATTTGAAAGCGTTTCAAAATAGGAAGAACACATGAGTTATACTTATAGAAGTGAAAGCAACAAGAGCATGAGTCTAAAAAATGTATGAAACAATCGTAATCGAGAAGGAAAAGATGTTTAGGTCAAACAAAACAAGTATCCTCAGAGCATAAAACAGGCGATCATTGTCTAAAATCAGCCACATAGACGACCATCTAAAATATAACCAAGTCACTCGGTCGACCATCAAAATAAAACAGATATACAAATTTTACCACAAAAAAAGGGTAGAGCAGCATATGGGGCAAGTGAACATCCAAGAAGATATAGTAGCTACAACAATAATTATGATAGATCAATGAACTGGAAATGAAAGCAGTCATGGGCATGAGCATTATAAATAAAACCAGTCACAGGGATGATCATTACAAAGAAAACCAGTCATGTGTGAAACAACTTTGTGACACTGTGGTACCTCAAAATGTAACGGACCAATTCAAATTAGAACCATGCAGAAGTGGTTGAAGGCAAATGCACAAGATCTTGCTACCGGATTGAGTTGCTATTTACAACAGAATGGAGCCGAAATGGAGGAATGAAAATGGTCATGTGGAACAAGTAAATAAACGAACATTTTTTATAAAGCAGGAACGGTGAACCCTTAATTAAATTCTGTTTTACTAGGCTATGATTGCAATAGAGTTAGAGATAGTGTATAAATACTTTCTTTCTTTATCATTAACCATTTAGTACCTTTCGGTGTATGGTTGTGTATAAATACACCATAATGAAAGGAGACGTGTAGCATTAATTTAAATCATGCAACATAATCGACCTTTAAGCAACATGGGTGACCACAATAAAACCAGCCACAAGAGATCTTGAGGAAAAAACCCAGTGTCACCACCGGGATTCAAACTCTCAACCTCTCAAACCAAATGCGAGCGACTTAACCACTACACCACTGCCTCGTCCCTCCATCTACTTTTGCGACTCTTTTCTTATGAAAACTGGCCGTGATGATTTCTATATACCACTACACCACTGGCTCAAAATAGAACCACCCTAACAGTAACAGGTGGAACAGAACATAGAACTAGTCTTTAGGTAAGAAAGAGTAAGTAAGTCACAGGAAAAGAAATTTCAAATTGGGCACAAGACCACCCAAAATGAGAACCTGCGGTGAAACCAGATGAAGTAAACACCAGACGAGAACAAATACCAGTTAAGAGACCAAAAAGTAAACGGTAGTCAAGTTGCATGACCACCCAAAAGAAAACAGTAGCATACTGGTCTAACTATAATATAAAAATAAAAGCAATGCCGGTCTTAAGAGTAACAAATAAAACCAGTCAAACAAGTGAACATATATGCTAATGAAATCAGCCACTCGGGTGACCAAGAGAAATAAAAGCATCCCAGGAGATGCAGTTTGAAAGAAATACCAAACAATGCCAGGAAAGAAGAATAAGAAATTACCTAAATCAATGTTGGTTTTGGTTTGTTTTGATTAGTGTTGAGGAGTCTTCTCCAGAGTATAAAATTGGTGACGATCTTATTCATCTTGTGCGTCTACTTTTACTTAAAGCAATCAATTCAAGAAATTAGAAATGTAAAGACAAGATATGAAGAAACGAAAATGGTGATGACAGCCAATGTATAATCTATTACCAAGAATTATGCATCATAGTCATAGCTACTGAAAATGCCATGATGTGGGAAGTGCATAACCGTAACATGTGGTTAAACAAAACATATATATGAAGCAAGTGATACACCAACATCCAATTCAATAACCGAGCAACCTGATATTAACATTGTAATTGATACTTGTTGAAAGTTTGAAGAGAAATAGGCTATGAATGCAGTAGTATGGGTGTGCCTGTGCATGTAGCTGGAGGCTCTGCGAAAGCGCATCAATCTGAAATACAATTGCAACGGTCTAGTATGCTCAATAAAATAAACTAGAAAATAGCAAGCCAAAGGAGGATATGGTAAACCTAAATTAGCTATAAGAGGAAAAAAGTGTAGAGTATGGTAACATTAACATGCCTAGAAGTAGAATTCCCCATTGTAGGTTAGTACTCAAAATCACAAGCAATATAAATACCCAATTACTACCAATTATTACCTTTATGTTGAGACATGTAGAAGGCAAAAACTTGCAGCACATCATATATGACAAGCAATCCCTATCAAATTTATAATAGAGCTAATGCTGTCATGGAGAAACAAATGAAATAGAACTTACCACAAAAGTTTGTGACAAGAAAAATTATAACAGACAGGAGCTAAGGTTATGCAACATCAATATCAAAACCCTGGAGATCAAAAAGCATAGGAAAAATATTCAGTGAAGCTATCCCTGCACTGTTCCCCTGATTTGTAATTGTATGAACCCTTCCTTTCACTTTCAAGTTATCCACTTCGGCAGTATCCGCCGACTCATAACAATCTCAAAACCTGAACATGGAAGATAACAAAGACCACAAAATGTTTGTCATGATTAAAAAGACAACATTAATTTGCCCTCATCCCTTTCTTCAAAATAATTAGTTAAGACAGTGAATCTTTGTAAATTGTAATTGACAATAAGTGATGCATTTGCATCTTACGAGCATGAATTTTATAGAAAGCAAGACAGCCGTCCCCCAAAAAACTTTTAGAGAAAGTAAAGTTACAATAAAAATATACTACCAATGATCAATAGGACTCAGGAGTAAAAATAACCAATAAAATTCACTGTAGGTGGAATAGTGAAACTAAATTGGGACACCTGAAAAATAAAAGTAAGCTGAGCCAAGAGTGGTGTACAATACGAAGACATTTAAATCCTGGAAAAGAAAAGTAAAAATAGTGCAAACGAGAACGCTTGGGCTTTTTCCAACAGTCACCTGGTGTGTAAGCTATGCACCTCGCCACTATCTGTACTGTAACCGCCTAGTCGCGCAATTTGCAAAACCTTCAAAACATGGGGAGACAGCAAAGAAGACCGCAAAGCATATCATCATCATGCAATGATTAGGACAATCAATTTTTTTTAAGTATATCATCAAATTACTCCATTCTGTTTAATAAACACGATTTTAAAAAACTCAGATGGATACAGTAAGGCAAGTTAAGACTATCATTACATCAAAGTTGTTCAATTGTTGACTAGTATACTACGATACGAGTACTAGTAGTACCATGATGTACCAACACGCACTCACCTCAAGACATACATACCACAAACTGCGTTACTTGTTGACGGTACTGTTACAACTTTTACTGCAATGTGAACCCTCTTAATATATGAACATCCAGCAATGTCGCAGTGAACCAACCAGCCAGCTTTATGTCCCATTCCCGGCATGGAGTATGGAGCAAGTTGAAGAGTGCACAAGTTTGACCAATGGTGGGTCATTTGGCGCAAAGATAAGTAAGTAGTAGTAAGATGACAGGTGCAGTTTTAGTTTTAAGAAACAAGGTAGTTAAAGTAAAGGTGCCAGTCAACATTAAGACCCGCATTCCCACAAACACAGCAAACAACAAATACAAAGGACGAAAAATAGAAAAGAAAATATGGAGAGGAGTTTTGCACTGCAACATAGCGTTTCGCAGGACACCAGTTTCTATTGGGCGACACAAGTTATATGCGCTGAACCCTCACTACTTCACTCGGGGTTCGATAGATTTGAAATGAATGAAAGTCAAGTGCCTTCAAATTCAAATGAATATACTGCACTCGAGTCATTTTGCCAATGAGAGAACCTGAATTGTCACCAAGATGACTGAACAGGCCCTTCAAAAATCAACACCAAGTCATGAACTGCTCTGAACAGCTATAGCAAGATCAAGCATTAGATTTGTTATCTACAGTGTACCACCAATATATTATTATGTAGACGTACAATTTAAAAATGTACGAAAATGTCCCTCCTCACTGATGAATAAAAATTGGAATCATTATAGCAATGAACCGATTTCATTCATATTATAATTATATTCATATTAAACTTTTTTTTAATATATTTTTGACTAAAATCGCCTTATTATATATCCATTTTGTTAACTGCGAAAGAGAGGAAAAGCGGCCAGTGTGCAGAGTGTGATTTTCATGCTGCTGTTGGACCATTCATAATTTCTTTTCACTATTTTCAGATATATAACACTTAATCAGTTTAGTTAATGTGAATTTTACAATATTATTCCGTCAGCAGAGATTTTTTTCAGTTGTTAGTTTCATGCCAGAGAGGTATCAATCTTAATGATACTTATGTGCTATGCTAATAAAATCTCAGAATTGGTATCTCTAAATAATCAATTCTAATGGCTCATTTCAGAGTAGGATGATTTCAGCATGTTATCTAAATCTCTATAGATTTCAGTACCTCAGTGGACCAAGTAAGTCTATTTTTAGTCTAGAGGAAAATCAAAAATGTAGATTTCAATTTTTTCTCCTTGCAAGGGTATTGAAAAATTACCATTTATAACTAACCATTTTTCAATTTGGTTCACTACTACTACTACTACTCTGACCAACACTATTACTACCAACTTAACACTTTACAATAGAATATAGTAATATAGTTGTGATACACTGTAACTTGAGCTAGTAATGGCACATTGCTTGGCTTTCATGTACCATTGGTTAGAATAAAGTAGAAAGGAACAATTCCACTATATTACAGGTGGCCAGCTTCATAGTCCTATAGATAGTATATTGAATATCAGTATCAGCTGTCCAATCATGAGTGATACTGATACTAATGGCAAAGCAGTGCCTTCCAAGTTGTGTGTGTGTGTGTGTGTGTGTGTGTGAACCTGCCATTTTCCTCCTGGTAAACCAAGCAGGAAAAGACGGATAGTAGTGGTGGTGAAAGCCATCAATGTTACTGAGCAGGGTTCATCAACTCTCCAGCCATGACAAAACTACTGTGCTTCCCATTTCAGACATAATTGCCCCTTAGCTTTTTTTTTTTATGAAAAACACCATGGGCATTTATTTCCCATGTCACACAGAAGTGCATGATGATATTGTACACCATGTTTGTTGGGGTTTAAAACCAAGACTAAGTACACAAAACCAGCTAAGACCTGGTAGGCATGGCTACGACCCACAAGGGAGGCATTGGGCATGGACTTTACTTTAGGATTTGAAATCATAAATGAGGAAGGTGAAAAGGATGAAAACAAAGACAGTAAAAGAGCACCACAAGACAATTGGACACAACAATCACAAGTCCCACACAAAGTCTTTTGGGTACTAATGTATAAATGGGAAAAGATTGTGTCTTCAGGACCGAAAGGTTTATTTCTTTTGCAAATGTACCCATGTCAGGGTTTTCGCAATCATATAGTTCAGTTCACAATCTTTTGACTTCACAATTTCACTCAATCTTTCAAAACATTCCAGTTGCACTCATACATACATGGCTAGATGCAGGAGAGATATAAAACAAAAGACAGGAGTCCCCAAGTAAAATTAGATGAGAACCTTACTATTTTGGCAATTGTCATACAGCACAAAAAAAGTAGGCAACAGAAGCAGACCCAATGAGGGGTGGCCACCAAGCAAATTAATGGCTCTTTGTTGAGACTGAGAAGTCAAGACAATATAGGTCATACATTGCTTGGAAATTGTAAGATGACAGGGTTAGTTAAGAGATCAAACAGAAGTATACCATAAAATGTTTGTTTTGTTTGTAAAAGAGCACATCGGCACAATATAGGTCATACAGTGCTGTGAAATAGTAAGATGACAGGATTAGTTACAAGAGGGAACAGAAGTAGACCATACCAGAGGCGCCCTCCAACCACCCGCCCATAAAATGTAGTATTATTCTTTGAGAATAGCAAGTGAAATGAGAGCATATTAACACTAACTCATAGTCATAGGCCTAGTAAATGTGTGATACTGATAGGATGTAAAGAACAGAAATGGTCTAAGAATAAGAAATTCTTTTTTTTTTGATACCCTGGTAAAAGAGAATATTGACAGATCTAGAGAAAGGGATGTGTGTCAAGTCCAGTTCCAAACATTCAAAACTCATTCCATCGCACCATGCTAATTACATACACAATCAATCCATTCATCCAATCAATCAATACAACAGCCATCAAGTTCGCGATAACTTCATTAGGAGAGGATTTCGTCAGCAATGCCACAGACAAGTTGATCCTAACATCGTTGACGGTGTACAGGATACTCAGTGATTGTCTTAACACCTGGATGCAGAGGAGAGAATCGGGACCAAACAGGTAAAACCTAGCAAAATTAAAGAATCAAGGTTTGTTCTACCCATATATATTACTTCTGGGGGAAAAACCTAGGTTGAATAGTGTTTATAATGATCCTATCTAGCATAATCAGAGCTGATCAAATATAATCTCAAATATGTTCGACTTGGCTGTAACTTAAATAGAAACGGTTTATTAACAAAATTTATTAACCTACCCTTACTATTAAAGCAATCCTTTAAGATTGATAATGATCCTCATGTTGCTGAATTCATTTATGAAGAAAATGTTCTCCCTATTGAAGTGCAAATTTGTAACAGGCTATTGAATTTACTTTTCAATCATAGCAGTGGTTCAACCGTTCTATTTATTTTTGTATACATTATAAAAATTGTGTTCTTGACAACACAATGCAGCTCAAGATTTCAATACCAGAAAATGTGTGGTGATCCAGTCATTTGGATAATTACCCTATCATTTCACTATATAACCAACATTCAAATTACCCCGCAACACAAGTGTAAAAAAAAAATGAAAGCTACCACGTATCTCACCCACCTCCCATAGACTTATCCCACCCACCTCCCATAAATTTATCCCACACACCTCCCATAAACTTATCCCACCCACCTCCCTTCAACTTATCCCACCCACCTCCCATAGACTTATCCCACCCACATCCCATAAACTTATCCCACCCACCTCCCTTAGACTTATCCCATCCAACTCGTCATAAGAGGATATAAATTCCCTTGAGACTAAAAAAAAAATTAATCAAATCCTCAAAAAAAATAATTTCTAAATCATATTCGACTTTGCCGTCCACTAATGAGTAAGTAAGCACCTTTGATAGATTCAACGCAACATATCACAACCGCTTCGTCGATTCAGGAGGGCCAAGCTGCGGGCTCAGCCAAACATGTACACAGGTAGGTACAGAACAGTGCATGTTGTAGACTTGATTTGTGTTAAAACCTGGATTAAAATGGAAGAATTTGGACCATAACGATAAAACCTAACCAAACAGAAATGGAACAGATCCAATCAATAAGTAAAGAATTACTTCCTTCCTAATTCAATGCTTTTAATAATTCACCCAGCAAAAATAAGTTTTCCAAAAAAAGATTCTTGATATCCTTAACCCTTACATTGCCAGCCATTTTCGGCCTAACTGCATCGCAATTGCCACACTTTTTTGACAAGTTTCTAAGGGGGTAGCTAAGGGGGAAAAGTTAGAAATCTTAAACGAGACCAGATAACTTCATGAAATTATCAGTGAATGAGTTGTGATTATAAAAATAGCTTGACTGTTTGCGCAGCATTTCTTTTCCTGAATCAGTCATGATGTATAACTGATTCCTCATAGGAATATATGAAGTCAAAAATTCAGGGCTTGGTGCTTAATTGGATAAAAGTTGTCCAAATTAAACGATTTGGGCGAAAACTACGGTAAACAAAGCACCACGGCTTGAAGAAACCTTTCTATACTAAGGGAAATAACTCTTGAAATGGTGCTATGTTGTACAATTAAGTCTTCGCCCGGTAAATGCTGCTAGTGAGAATTTAGACTAGTCGAAATCTGCAAAATGGCAGCATGAGACATTTCGACTAGTCGAATTTGGCAATATAAGGGTTAAGAAACCACCCACAAATTATTCCCAGTTCTTTTATTAAATCTACAGCTGTTACTGTTATGTTCTTAAAATGTTTTAAGGAATACATCTAGGTACTCCTTTTCATTGATCAGTTGCAAATAAAAATGAACTATGAGCAAATGTATCAAAATTCATTACGAGCTTTGAAGTAGGTTGTAGGTATATATGGCGATATTCAATTCTACAAAATTTCCTCACGCAACAAAATGAGTAACAACCTTAAGTAATAAGCAGAATCTTTCATTCCACGGTACAGCGAGCCATTATAGAAGGAAGCCACTGTGGGTAGGGACTGATTTTACTACAGCATGATGATGGGTTCAATCTAGAACCTTCCTGAAACAAATGTGTACATTGTGAAAGTCACGGTTGCATGTAAAATTAGAACAAGAAGCAGATGGAGCAATAATCAACAATGAATGAAACGAGAAAGCAGTCGGATGTGCAATAACCAACTGGAAAAAAGAGGCAGCATGGGAGGTTAAAATACATCTTAAGCAATTTTGCAATGTGAAATCTAACATCCTGAAAGATGAATCAGTTGAAATTCAGTTTAATATATTAAGTCAATAAACTCAATTATTTTGGAGACAGAACCACTATCCAAGCATGAGCATCTACGTAGAAATGACCGAAATCAAAAGGATCAAAAAATGTTTCTGAATTGTACGGTTGAGAGAGGGGTGAAATAATTTCAATTTTCAAGTAGACGTGCATTAGCATTATTGTCCAAATCTTAAAGGAATGGTTAATTACAATAAAGGTAAGCACCTTTCAAACAGATTTGGATTTTTTTACTTTCACTTTTCACGGCAGGGCTGCCCGAGAAGCTGCCATAATATTGTCCCAAGTTGACCAGCAGTGGGACATTATCTTAACAGTACAAGTACAGCAACTCGCCAAGGACCAAAGTGGATGATTCATTGAGAATCGCAACCTGAAAAAAATGATTCATCACATAATAGATAATCATCCACAGAAAAAATAGAGATTCACCCAGACGAGACAGATTCTGTCTAGTTTTGATGTACACAAATTCAAATACCATACCATTACCACCCCATAAAAATGGCGATTTTTAAAAAAAGTGCAGCTAATTGGAAAGTGTGGACATACGTTGAAACTGTAGGCTAGTATAGTATTTAACAGTTATTTTTATTTCATCCTGTACTGTAGGAGAGGGGCCTAAGACAGACCAGATCTAAGCAAAGGCTGGATACATTGATTCTCCAGAGGTAAGTTGTTACAATTACAATTCCTCAATTACAATTTCTTCAAGTCAAGTCATGCATGTGAAATGAAATGAGATTAGAAAAGATGCCAGCGTCCCACACCAAATGTTCATCAGAATTACTCATAGTTAATATCCTTAACACTAACACTGGTGGAACACAAAATCTTGTATGTACTTAATCACAAAAAGTGGAATAATGGTACTTACCACACTGGTTTGCCCTTGAGATGACCTCTGCTTCATTCTCATTCTGATTGAGACGGTGGGATTTCCACATTTGTCCAACCTAATCTAGTTTACTGTCGCGACCAGTGAAAATCTGATTTTGGTAATTCTAGACATTAGTATTACAGAAGTTAATAGTAGACGTCTATAAACCTTAGTCAAGATGAGGTTAGGTCTTGGATGAATGGAAGGCAAATGCCACGTCACTGACACTGAGACTGACTGAACAAGGAAGTGAAGTTAGCTTTTATTTCTCTATTCTTCTATGATTTAGATCAGGATTGATTTAACACACATTCTTCCTCCTGGTCACCCATAATCAAGAAACACGAACAACGAAAACATGGCTAATTTCTGCCATCTAGTTTCACAAAGTTTAGTTCTAAGTATAAGCCTAGCCACAGTCATCCTCCTCCGTCCTCCATCCACAGCAATGGCAACTAGTGACAATGATGCTTGTGCGCAGGACTAACATTAAATATTCTGTAACGCAGTAGGCAGAACGAGGCTGACGTTTTGTTGTCGCCTAGACTTCTGGGAAATAAATGAGGTTCAGTCTAGGTTGTTAACGTAATATATATATATAAAAGTATTTTTATTTACTCATTTATTTCATATTTAGAAATTATAATTAATATTTATTTATTATAGCTAATAAAATAATCATTTTAATCAATTTGTATAATAATATAAAATATATGTTACATGCTTGCGCCTCATTTTAAAAATAGCAATGTCGTCATGTGCTATAAATAAATGTGTCTTTGTTAGTTTTTGGTTTTGACTACGTGGTGCAATCGTTGGGCGGAAACTACACCAATGCTTAGTCAGCTCAGGCCGGAACGTTACCAAAACGATTCGTTATGAGCCAGCAACTGTTCCGCCCTAGGCTACCGCCCTAATCCAGTTTGGCTGGTGAAAGCATGGCAAATCGTATTCAAAACGTTCGACTACCATATGCATGGAATTCGTACAATGAATCACACAATATTTTAAAAGATAAATATTATACCAATACTTAAATATTTTATAATGAATCACACAGAACAGGAATAGGAGTCACGCACACACCAGATACACTGATCTCTCTCTCTCTCTCTCTCTCTTCTCTTCTCTCTTTCTCTCTCCATCTCTCTCGCTCTCTCTTCTCTTCTCACTTCTCTCCTCTCCCTCTCTCTCTCTCTCTCTCTCTCTCTCTCCATCTCTCTCTCTATCTATCTATCTATCTCTATCTCACTCTGGGCATTCGGTTTGAGAGGTGGCGGGTTCGAATCCCGTTGGTGAAACTGGGTTTTTTTTCCCAAGATCTTGAGTTTTCAAGGCTCAATCCCACACAGTCCGTCCTATTGCAGACGGACTTCAAATCGGATTGATAGTAATAGTATAACAATAGTAACTATCTAAGTATATAATAAGTTCTTTCTTTCTTTATCAAATTTCCTTTTTGTACCGCATTGCAGTGTAAGGATAGCTTTAATACGTGGTAAAAGCAGGTGAAAAAAGAAAAAGGGAGTCTTGATAGAAGAGCAGGAAAGTGTTCATTCATTGGTTTGTGAACAAGACATTTAGTTGTAATTCTCATATAAACCAATAAAGAAATATAATGATGTTGCCCGTGTGCGTCAAATCCACAGTTTACAGG
>JAUELJ010073196.1:0-11407 GCA_031471255.1 Dryodora glandiformis
AGCTGTTTAAAAATTGGCGAAGAATGAGCATCAAAAGGGGAAAAGGTTATGACTCTTAGGACCTTTTTCTGTAGAATATATAGAGGTTTAGTTGTTGTTTGATATGCATTCCCCCAGACAAGTATTGCATAGGTAAGGTATGGGTAGATAAGTGAATAATAGAGCTGGGTTAATAATTTAATTTAATTTAATTTAAGATTAATATAATGTCTAAGTTTGCATAAAATTCCAACGCCTCTGTTTATTTTCTTGGAGATTTCAGTAATATGTGATTTCCAATTCAATTGAGGTTCAAGGCAGACACCGAGATATTTAGCTTTCTGTGTTTGTTCGATTTGTTTTCCATTGATATGCAGAGAAACTGTATTTTTTTTTGATAGCAGTGAAAGATAACAAAATTGTTTTTTTTTATGTTGAGCGATCATTTGTTTGAATTTAGCCAATCTCCAATATAAACAAGTTGGTCATTGATAATTTTATTCAAATGAATTAGGCTTTTATTTGAATATAATAAATTTGTGTCGTCTGCAAAGATATGAAATTCCGTACAATCTGGAAAAAAAAGCTATGAAAGAAGAACAAAGACTAAAAAACTTAGGAGTTCTTGAGGATGTTCCAGATGAGCAACCCACTACTTGGTGTACTAATCCAGTGGTAGCACCAAAGCCATATAACCCAGAAGCCATATGGTACTGTTCTGATATGAGTGCCAAACAAGGCTATCAAAAGACCAATTACCGGACTCCCTAAAGTGGAAGACATAAAGTTCAAATTAGAAGGCGCCACAGTGTTCAGTGTTCTTGATATGAATGAAGGTTATCATCAGTTAGAGCTGGACAAAGAAAGCAGACACCTTACTACTTTCTATGGCACCAAGAACAAGATGCGATACACCAGATTGAATTTTGGTACAATTTCATCATTTCATCGAAGAGTTCCATCGAGGCCTTCAATGGTATCAGTCATTGCCTTGTCAAATATGTCTTGTGATGCATTGTTTGGTGCATTCATTTGTTTCAGCGCTTCTATTTTACCTGGGGCTGGCTTGATTCCTTCTTTAGAGAACTTGAATCCAAAGAATCCCATCCTCGTCGCCAAATATAATATCTTGTATGAACCACAATACGCAGCTTGCTGTGCTGGAACTGAACTGCTTTATTATTTCGTAATCTTGATTTATATATTGATTGTTATGTTAATTTACAATGTTTACTTATCCCACATTTGTACATTCCATGATGCTGATTATATTTACATTACAATACTACAATTCCTCCCTTCCTTGGCTCTGAAATTACGATAAATTTAAAGTTCCATTTTTTTTCTTCTAAGTCATAACATAGTCTTTCATCCATTCCGGTTTCTTCTTTTGACGTGTCGAGCGTCTAGGTGCGTCTAGGTGTTTAGGTGTTTCGGGCAACTCTTGTTCGTCCTCTATATCTGGTGCCACATCATTTTGACTTTGTTCTTGGAAATCAGGTTTAGAACATACGTCAAAATCTAGACAATATTGACCTTCTTCTGGTTTCAGTTTCTTTATCTTTTTGAAGTGAGAACTGTTACGTGTCATCTTCTTCCCATCTGTTGTTCGTTGAGCTGTTATCATCGATTCTTTAACATCAATGACAGTGTAGGGATTATGTGGCTTTGGTGCTACCACTGGATTAGTACACCAAGTATAGTGGGTTGATCATCCGGAACATCCTCAAGAACTTCCAAGTCTTTTAGTCTTTGTTCCTCTTTCATAGCTTTTTTATCCAGATTGTACGGAATTTTCCTCTGTTTATGTGCAACAGGTGTAATAGTTTCATCCACTATTAATTGTGCTTTAATTTTCTTATGCTTACCAAGACCTTGGAATACGTCACGATATTTATCTACGAGTTTTTCAACTACAGGATCTTTCTCGGCTGTATCTGGTGGGATATGGTCTTGGAATGAGTTGGTACTTGTTGTGTTTGCCACTTGGAGAATTCCCAGACGTACACTTGTCTCTAGGCTGAGTAACGGCCTCGAGTTGGTTGAACCTTTTGCGACTAGGAACCTTGTAGAGATTTTCTTCCCAGTGTTAATGCTTTCAACTTCTGCCTCGAAACATCCAGCAAGGGAAATTGGTTCTTTTTTGCGCATAAGCGTACATGTTTACGTCCGTAGGCATCAATACTAACTTTTCCTGCAGAGCATCTTGGAGTTTCTGGAATCTGTTTTCGTCTATGACGTTAGCTGTTGAACACGAATCCGCTTCCATTTGACCTTTTACTCCGTTAATCTTTACCTTTACGGTGGGCAGTTTACCAATGTTGCTGTTATCCCTGTTGGTGTGGAACACGAACTCGGAGTCGGATGAACTGTAATCGTCGTCCTTACCCTCGGTAACATAGTAAGCTTGAGCTTTTTGATGCTGTGTTCGACGGTAGTCTTCTGGTATTGATGTTTCTTTCTGGTTGATTTGTGTGGTTCGGCGTGTACAAACTCTCCCAAAATGACCAATCTTTGAACAAACACTGCATTTTTTACCTGAAGCCGGGCAGGATTTGAATCGCGGACCATCGTGATCGAGTCCACAGTATTGACATGTTCCTTTACTCCTATGGTTTTGTAGTCGATTAAATGTTGGCTGTGATGACTGTTGACTTTGATTAGGACCTCTTCGATTAGATTTTGGCTTAGCAGGATAGGTTTTCTTCTCGTACATCCTTTTAACTTCTTGTTGTCTTGCTACTGGATCCATTGATTTTTCGATGACTTTTGCTTGTCTGTCGACATCTTCCTTGTTTGCTGCATGTATTAGTAGTTCCTGAAGAGTATACCTCTTAACCATTGCTTCTCTGCGAAGTCTACCATCACGCATAGTTTGAAGGAACCTACTTCGAATAACATCGTCAGGGTCAGTAAATCCACATTTCGCAACTTGAATTCTTAATCTTACGTAATACTGTGCAATAGATTCGTTTTCTCTCTGGTACATATGATCTAGCTTGCTACGAGCACTATCAGGATTAACCATTGGCATAAAATGTTTATCCAGCTTGACGGTAATTTCTTGAAATGCATTATATTGGGTACCGATAGGTGGTGGTACGTTTGGTAACGTTTCTATAAGCTCTCGTATCTGTTCTCCGCCATATATATTCATTGCATCTACGCAGTCATTTATCTCGGTAATTCTGAAATACCTGAATCTAGTCATGAGCTCATTCTTCCATCTCTCCCATAAACGACCAGTTTCGTCGGGATCCTCAACCGACATGAAGGGTTTCATTCTAATATCTCTTGGTCCATGTGTTGTGAGTTCAGCATTGTCCATATCCATGTCTTTGCCGGAGGTTGATGGATTATTCTTTTTGTCGCCCATGTGCTTCTTCGTAATCCTCGTCACCAAATATAATATCTTGTATGTACCACAATAAGGCCTACTCTGGGACCTATAGTCGCCGGAACTTTGGGCGACTTTAGGCGACTATAGCAAAATCCGAGGCAAAAAAGCTAGTAACTTTGGGCAACTATAGGAGACTTTAGCAAAAATTGAGGAACCAGTATTTCAACCAACTTTGAAAAAACTGCCCTAAAATATTAATTGGATGGCATATAATGCACTACTTGAATGGTTTCCATTAGCTCATAAAATATATTATGTTATAGTTGTTGGTTGATCAATTTTTCTTATCAATTCACACTTTTACAAAAGCAGAGGATAGAAATCTAACAGAAAAAGAATTAAAATTCAACTACAACATGCATTAGACTAAAGCCAGTATCACAAGGCTGCTGCTATGGGGGGCAGTATTAAAACATTTGTTTATATGATCTTTCCAGAGAAACCTGTCATTGGAGCAGATCATATAAATATAATAACTAAAAAATTCTAGCTAAGCCCATATTTGGAACACAAACCGTTTTGTATCTAAATTAATTATTAGACTTTCATTTATTTAACTAATTAATTCTACTTCATTGGATAATAGAAACTGTTATTTACATTTTAGTTGTTTGCAAAACAAGAAATCTTGTTTTTGTTATATAATATAAGTTAATTGCTTTAGAGTGCAAACAATATAAGTGTGAAACAGTACTAAATAGTTAGTACTATTTAGTACTAAATAGCACTAATTGAACAATAGAAAACAAAAGAAATTACACTATTTAGTACTAATTAGTACTATTTAAAATTAGTACTGTTTCACACTTATATTGTTTGCACTCTAGCTTGAACTTTTGTCACAAGTTTATTATTTTGTATTCATCCTATTTGTTCAACAAATTGATTTGAAAATAAAATTACTGAGTTCACTTATTTGTTCTAAAAGTATGCACTGATCTCTACCTAAAGCTGCAATACTCGTATCTTCACTGAATTAGGACAGGAAGAGGTTGGCTTGAGAAAAGGCGAGAGCCAGCAACACAACTAGGTCTCCAAGGAGGCACAATTTCTAAAAAGCCCGGAGGTAAAATACAAAACAAAAACATCTCTTTGAACTTCATAAAGTGGTCGCGGTCGCTTACGAAAAGTATCAAATGCAGTGTTTGGTTGTATGGCAAAACGGGCTTTTGAATAGTGGTCGCTTAAGGAAGGTACTCGCTTAAAATCGCTTAAGAGAATGTAATCGCTTTTACGAGAGGTATACAGTTGAACCTCGAGCTCTGTGCGACCACTGCAGCTTCACGTGAATCATTCATTGTACGTGTATCGATGCAGAGGTAAACACTAAATGTTATTAAATAATGATTACCTTGTGTACAACATAATTGTTGGTTTATCGTTGAGGACAACTCAGTATCCAGGGGAAGATATCCAAAAAGCACTTACTAGAGTTTGGACGCCATTTTGTATATTCAAAATAGGTTACACAGGAATCCCAATATTAATAAAATGTCAATACCGATTCTGATTGGCTAGATTTTGTAAGCTAGCCTGTATATCTGGGACAGTTATTAATTACAGGAATTTATATACTTTCCTATAGTAAATACTGTGGTTTCTAGTGATAACATGTATGTTGCATACAAAATACATTATGAATAGATAAATTAATGCATGTGAACAAGTGTCCGTATAACAAGGCGATCTTTTTAACAGAAAATATATGACAGCAGTGACCGCCGGGACTTATAAAACTGTCCGTTATACCGGTATGGCCGTTAACCGGGGTGGCCGTTCATAAGATTTTAAGCGGGGTGGGTTGGTGTATATATTTTCCAAGGGGAGGGGTCTATATCACTTTTTTGACACGTAAAAAATATATATCTGGCAGTGACCACCCGTTGTGCAGTGTGCTAGATTAGATATATCTAACAGTGTCTCCTAATCAGTAAACCGACTGCGTCAGCTAGAAAAACTTGAATAAAGTTTATTTTTATTTCAATATCAAATCCAACGAGTGTCTTTCAGGATTCTTATCAAATAACTTCAATTATAACAGGATTATCTGTAATGGTAATAATCAAACAATGTTCAAGAGAAAGACTATATATAATTCAGTCTCTGTTACTACGCCATGTAGGAGGTATTATCCAAGTGCCACTGCTGTGTTGTTCTTTATTTGTAGGCAGCGTTTTAAGATCAAAGTGAATGGCGTCATAGTGTTCCTCTGCCTGGTTAATATGTTCGTCGTGTAGCCTTTGTGCTGTTATTTTCTCCTCGTAATCCTTAGAATACCTAATTGTGTTTGATAAACTGTCGCATTTCCCACACGTATCAACATAAGGTTTTCGAAAAGATAGTTTAAATGTGCGAAAGACACTTCTAAAGGAATTATAACATAAAGGGAGATTATCATTACCTTGCAAATTCTTCTTTTTCAAAAAATCACGCCATATCTGTGATATGCTTAAGTTTGGAGCTAAAAATTGTTTATCCCTTGTTTTTTCTCTTGCATAATGTGACGTTTCCCGATCGTAACTTCGTATATGCTCAGTAAGCTGATAGAAGAAATAAACAAAACACAAATTTGTTAAGTTTACGTTGCCGATTTATTAATTGGATTGTCAAATATTGGTAGTCACGAATTTCCAGCTGCCGTGCATTCCTACAGACTCGACTTTCATATTTATTAAACCTGAATCAGGTAATGGTAGTTTATAGAGAAATACCTCGGCTTTTAGTGCTAACGGAATTCTTCTTTGGTTTTTGTTGAATCTCCGTTGGTCTCTTTGGACGTCCCCTGAAAATGGCTGTATTTTTTTCAGGAAGACTGCTATGCGTTTTTTACCAATTCCAAGAATTTTCATGAATGCCATCTTGCAAACAGAAGTTTTTCTAAATCCACTAACGTCCTTGATATGGTATGCTATGTGATTTCTTTTTTCATTAGGAATAACGTCAATCAGTGAGCTCAGATAGTCGTTTTGCCCATCGTACAGTTTATCATCGAAATGTCTCCGTATAACTGTTATTACTTGGCGTCCATGATTCAGAAGACACGTTTTCTCCGTACAGCATTCCAAACTAATGGCGCTGATATCCTGATGTGGTCTGTTTTTTCTTGTCTTTGGAAAAATTCTCCTTCTATTTCTTCTGTGTTTTTTTTTCGTTCGAGGTAATCCTCTATGTTCTCGGTGTCTTGCTTGGTAAGTCCTGGAACGTTGATTATTTTGTAGTTCTCTGTCAAAGTCATAGCTGAACCCGTTTGCTCTATTCATTTCCTGATGTTTTAGGCTGAGGTTTTAGTCGATTTTAGACGCGGAAGCATATATGTTGTTTGACGCTGAACTAATGAATGTCGCACTTTATGACATACTATGACATACTATATGCACGCGCTGGACGCGAACTGTTTTATCGGAAGTTTTCGCATTTATTTTTGGTCTTAGTTCGGGTTTCCATTAGTTTTTCCGTCAAATCAACTTGGAAGGTTTGTTTCGCATTATGTGAACTATCCTTTTTGCTCTTTTGACATTTTAATCTAGTAAGAATGTATGTATGAGCAATTACGGTAGTAGGATATGACCTGATAGCCTAGTAGGGAAGAGATCCAATCAGCGCGCGCTATCACTCATATCTACGGACAGTGTATATTATAACCTGTGATAAATAGCGAGTAGCGAAACGCGCGAGAGGTTTTCATATTTTATAATCATACAAATCAATAAATATTGGTATAAAATTGAACGTAGTATGCTTGTTGGTTTCTACTAAAACAATTAGACAGCTTCGCTCTCCTTTTCGATTTCAATTTCTCGCTCGATGACTCGCTCATTAACTATCAGCTCATAGAAATCTCGAGCTTGCTATCTACTTGTTAAGTATATTTTCTTTTCAAGTTTCAAAACAATTTCTAATTACTTTGCATTGTCGCGTTTTTTTTACAGGTAATATTGTTTTCAAACGTGTACGTACGAATTATTTTTGAAATCTGCACGAGCATATTCGTTGCGTCCAGTGCGTATAGTTAGTGCCCAATCGCATTCATTCTAGTTAACATGTTTCGTGATATTTTTTTCGTGAATAACAAAGTTGAAACGACCGTTGAGTATTTTTTTTTTTTACTGGCTCGGGCGAAAACATGAGGCGTGCATTATCAGACGGTGTTTCATCTTTTCATTTTGACTGCCACAAGAATCTGTGCTGCCCTAAATTGAACTGTCAAGAACATTACTACGCGAGTAAACTTACCACTTATGCGTTTGGAGTATACAGTGGAGAATTGTGTAAAGCAACCACTTACATCTGGCCAGAAACCACCGCTCCAAAGAACCCCGATGCGTTGCTTTCCTGTCTGGACTACCACATATCAGAAATCGAGGAACAAAATAGGACGTGGAACATCTTCTGGGCTGATAATGCACGTTCTCAAAACAAAAATTTTACGGTATGCATGTACTTTGAAAACCTTGTCTCTTCTGGAATTAGGAATAGAATAGACTTCAAGTTTTTGATATCCGGACACTCATTTGGAGAGGTAGACAGGGATGCAGGTCGGTCAGAAAAATTAATTAGAAG
This sequence comes from Dryodora glandiformis, assembly GCA_031471255.1. NCBI lineage: Eukaryota > Metazoa > Ctenophora > Tentaculata > Cydippida > Dryodoridae > Dryodora > Dryodora glandiformis. Next base: position 7,940 of record JAUELJ010073196.1, read on the forward strand.
TGAGGAAGCTATTGAAACACCAAAAGACTACGTTAATTTGATCAACAAAAGTCCAATACACCCTCAAACTACATGGATTGAAATGGAGCAAAACAGATTCAAGACCTTCTCAAAGTGGTTGAGAACGAAGTATGTTGAACAAAGAAAAGATGTTTATGGAAAAGCTTATCGTTTTAGTGAAATGGCACACTTTAATTTTGGCATTGGAGAAAGAATTGACCCCGTTGATGGAACTTTGAAATTATTTTGTCATCCTGACGTTGTCTGGATGAGAAAGACACTTCACCCTACAGAAGAACCAATCGAAGTTGACTTACGAAAGACCCCTATTGAAACAAACTTAAACAAAAGCACGTTAGCCAACCTAATTACAGAACCCATTAAGCTATCAACGAAAAAGTGCAAGGATATTAAGAGCTTTATAAAATACTTATCTCCTGAAGGAAAAGCCTACTTTACAACAATTGTTAATGAGCATCAGTAAGGCTATGTATGTTGAGTTTTACATATTATCAATAAAACCTGCACCTACAGAAATAAATAAAACAAATAATTTTTCGAATGTGTCTAAGCCAAGTTATAAGTAACGTATTTTTGATCACGCGCGAAAATGTATGTACTGTTTTAGAAGGACTATAACGTTGCCATGCGATGGCTCGTCCGTTTTGCAAGCCAAATAATTGTGTCGAGGAGCATTCAAAAACAACTCCTAGTAATACGAGGAACAACACAAAATCAGATACAAAATACTAACTAGAAATATTGTAATTTTGTATCAGATGCAGAATACTAATACACCTAATTATCTATTGTTTTAATTCATCTACGCCACCCTTTCCCTGCTGATTATTTTAAACTCTCCCCGTGCTTTTAGAATCTAGATAATTCTGTATCAGAGTTTGTGAAATTCATGAATAAATCATGATCCCAATACAATAGAAATCATAACTTTAACGGGGGGTTGTATATCTGTTACAACATTGTCTTCATTTGCTTAAACTTTAACTTAGATTTTCTCTGCCAAATTTACTTGTATCTCGAAAATTTTAGCAGAAAATAAAATAACTAACTTAGAAGTATCATAAGCACTTCACAATATTTGAGGCAACGTTGTATTAGATAAATCTGATACAACAATGCCTCGAATATTGTAAATATTTCCTTGTCATTATGACATGAGAGCTGTAAACTCAAAAAGGTACTACCGCGCTAAGACCCTTTTTCACACATGGCCACCGGATGAAGAGAGCACCGGTCTATGGGTCTGGTTTAATAGAAGAAAAATAGTAATAAAGGTGTTCTGCTTCCTGATAAATATAAATAAGCGATATATTAGAGAAAAAGCGACAAATGATAATTGAGAAAAAGAGCTGAGCCCAATACCAGTCTTTTGTGTTACACAAAAAGGGTCTTAGCACGATAGTACCTTTTTGAGTTTACAACTCTCATGTCATAATGACATTATCATTATGACATTGTTATTATGCCATTGTCATCATGACATTGTCATTGAATAAAAATAAATAAACTAACTAAACTGCACTAGGGCTTTACATCGTAACCGGGCTGCCTGTGGTCGAGAGGCACTGGGTTAGTCATATTTTTATTCACCCTTGTCAAGGGTCAGCCACGCCGCCAAGAATGAATCAGACAGAATTTCTACCCTAGCAGGCCTACATGCACACTAGTTCAGCTAATAAAATGCTTACGTATAAAAAACAAAAAATAATTATTAATTGAGGCGTTTGGCGGGGTTCCTGTGTCGGAGAGAGGCTGGAACTAGCGAAGTTTAAGTGCGTTTTTCTGGAAAAGCATAGGTTTTTATGGATTGGAAAACTGTACGGATAGGTGACTAGGTATCAAGGAATGCACTGAAGGACTATGGTATTTGAGAGTGAGTTGCAGATGAAGAAAAGACGAAGTTCACGTTGACGGATGATGTGTAGAGTGTAATTGTTACCCAGGGTCCTCACGGCCAGCTTATTGTCGATGTACAGAATTCTGTCATTCAATGAACATTGCATGGAGATCGAGCTGTCAATAATGCACGTAAGTTAGCACATATTGTGGGTCATTGTCTATGTCAGGGGTGGGGTTTCAGGTGTGTTATGGTCACTTGATAGCTTGATAGCAGTACTTACCCGCTTATAAGAACCTGCAATTTAAGAACCTGTTAGCCTAAAAATATAAATTTAGACCCCATTTACATAAGAACCTATTCAGCCTAAAATTTGAAACAGGTTCTTATAGAAAGGTTCTTATAGAAATTAATTTAACAAAATCTTCATGCAAAAAATATATATCATTAAATCAACTTTTAGCCTGATACTGACAATTAAAATATTTACTAAAATGGGTCATGGTCACATACTGTCTAAAGGCCAGGCCTGTTTTGGCATTAAATTAATATACATGCCACCTTTCTACCATTCACAGGTGTATAATATATTTCTCATTAAATAAGAACCTATTTAAGAACCTGCGTAGCCTAAAATTCCACTAAGCACCATTTACATAAAAACCCGTTCAGGCTAAATTTGAAAAAATGGGTTCTTATAAGCGGGTAAGTACTGTATATCATAAAGTATCTACCAGTGTTTTTCGCAGGATTTTTTGCCACCGCGCCTGGCAAAAATAACGAATTCCGAGACTTACCGTTAGTCGTGTACATGTCCCTTCTTCAGCGTCATAGTGCGCTAAAACTTCCTTGTATTCATCGATACATTGTTTGGCAAATTCTACATCACTAGATGCAGCGTTACATGAAGGCACCAGCATGACAGCAACGGCTAGGCCGAAAACCACTGTGCAGTATACTGTAGAATACATCGCTAGGGTTGTTGTGAAACTAGAAGACATTATTAAATATTATAAAACATTATACATTTTTTGCACGTTCTGATTAGCTAGTAAAAACCATTTGAGTGCATGTTTTCGGTTTTCGCACGTTCTGATTGGCTGGTGTAAAGCCATTTGAGTGTATGGTTCGGTTTTCGCACGTTCTGATTGGCTAGTGTAGAGCCATTCGAGTGGTTTTCATAAAACCGTGAAATACACTTCAGCGTGTAACGAACAATTGCACTTTAATTCTTTTGTTTTTTATTGTGTTTATCTGACTATTACACATTGTAATTAGAAGACTTTGTTTCACGAGTTAATGAAAACCACTTTATACGGTACATATTTATTTGTACTTTTTATTTGTAAGTAGAATCAAAGACTTCATTTCACTAGTTGTTTTAGTCAATCCAGTCTATAATAAAGAAAACCACAAAAAGAACTTGAACAGATATTAACGTCTATTTCTAAATCAGTTCGAATGTATTAGATATTTCTTGTATATGTTTGTTCTTCATTAGCAAATGTATTTCCATCTTTAAAACAACTTGAAACGTGCAACTGTATGGCTATTTACACTCTTTAAAACATGTTCTAGTTAGCAAATTTCCAGTGGTTTGCCGTGGTGTG
>JAUELJ010074305.1:0-11405 GCA_031471255.1 Dryodora glandiformis
GCTTCACGTCTATTTTGGAAATTGCCTTTTATCCCCACTCACACTTTTTGGACACAATGCGTTTTGTCACACAACCCTTCATTTATTATTTGAGGGGTATTGGTAGACATGTGTTCTTTAAGGGGTATGGGTAGACATTTGTTATTTGAGGGGTATTGGTAGACAATTGTTCTTTGAGGGGTATTGGTAGACATGTGTTCTTTGAGGGGTATAGGTAGACATTTGTTCTTTGAGGGGTATTGGTAGACATTTGCTTTTTGAGGGGTATTAGTAGACATTTGTTCTTTGAGAGGTATTGGTAGACGTTTGTTCTTTGAGGGGTATTGGTAGTCATTTGTTATTTGAGGGGTATAGGTAGACATTTGTTCTTTGAGGGGTATTGGTAGACATTTGTTATTTGAGGGCTATTGGTAGACATTTGTTCTTTGAGGGGTATTGGTAGACATTTGTTCTTTGAGGGGTATTGGTGGACATTTGTTCTTTATTTCTTGTTCACGGTACAGTAACACACTTATTAGTATTAGTTTATATAACAATAACAATGATCTATGTGTTTTTCGTTAACCATCCTCCAGAGATTGATCAATATGGTACCGATCTGTCTAGGCCCCCACCAAATCAATGGCCATTCCTCATTCAGTGCTTTGTGGTTACTTGCTATCTGCTATTTAGCTTTATCCCACAAATGATGAGCTAGTGGTGTAGTGGTTAAGCGACTCGCATTTGGTTTGAGAGGCGGTGGGTTCGAATGCCGGTGGTAACACTGGGTTTTTTTTCCTCAAGACTTCTTAGCTTTCAAGGCTCAATTCCACACAGACTATAAATCGGAGGGGACGTCTTTTGAATAACTTTCATGTGTTGCAAAAGGCCTTAAACTAAAAACTTTGAAACTTTGAAACAAATGGTGGTAGAAAATCCCAGATGGGGATCACAATTCATAGTTTGGTGTATAGTGGCTATTGTTATGTGCAATACACTCCAGTATTCATTCCTCAAACAAACGTATTCCTAGAATACATTTAGGTGTCTCAAATTGTTCCCTATTACTATTATTGTTTGTAAGCATTGTTGTATCCCTTCCTCAAACAATATTTTACCCTGAGACATATTTCTCTAACTACCCTACTAACTTTTGATAGAGAGGAAAAACCCCTCAGTGAGATAAAACACGGTCCATACTATACATCATGTCTGCGTGAAGTGATTTGCCATCCCTGTTTAGACGATTACACTTAAATTACAGGGGGAAATCTTTTTATAACAATTGTCTCCCTAAATTGTTCAATGAAAATGAATGTGTAGGTGTCCCTCAAACTTGTTTACTTGTCCCTGTCCCATGGAGGATTACAAACTAGATTGTATGTGTGTTTGTACCTTTTTGGTTTTGTGACATATTTTTTATTTGTGTTAAGTGTCGTGCCAGTGCCATATATTATTATATGTATATTGTTATTAATCATTTGCTTTTCTTTTTCAGAAAAATCTACTTCTGCTCACATTTTTAACTTTGCCTGTCGTCATCTTCTTACTGTTTCCCAAGCATGATCAATGATATGACCTATGTCGATGTGATCTCTTAACAAATAAACAAACAAAATTGTTGTTTTAAATTGTGCCCCCTTTTTATTTTTGCAATTGGTCTGATCGAGAGAGGAAAATTCACAGCGATTCCTTTGTTTAGTATTTAGCCTGCGTTAGGCATACTACAACTTTTTGGGTGAAGACGTGCTGGCTTAAATTAAAACAGCCATGTGTTCATTTACACCCGAGTTGAGGGAGGCAATTGGAACTTAACTTCTTGACAAAGGAAGGAGTCAACCCACGGTCTCTCTGCATGAAATCCGACACACTACCCATGCCTCCAATTCCAATGATAATGATATTGATGATAGACAATGACAAAGTCTTTGTTTGTTGCTTGTGTGCCTCAACTAACTACAAACAGTACTATACCATTTTTTTTTGTTTTTATTGAAGTGAGAAAATTGACACATCTGTTGACCAAATGTACATACATATATTATTATTCTTTGCATGAATAAATTTCAAGGAACCAATGTTGGCTGTAGAAGTCACCATCATTGTCCAAGCATTTCTACCAGTGCAGCAACCAGCTTTCAAAGACTGACAGTGACATGCATCACTTTGGAAAGCAGTTTCTGTGGCCAAAATTATGTCTTCTGTTGTCTCGAAATGCTGTCCCCGCAGTTGTTCTTCCATTTTAGGGAAAATATCGGGGATGATCTAATATTCCCTTACGAATATAGACGTTGGATCACCAGATTGGATGTGTGCACATTTGCATTTGAGTGCCCCTCATTCGTTGCAAATGAATCGCCTATAGGCAAACATCTTTTTGTCAAGTTTATCTGCCAAAATTCTGTAAACCGAAGCAGTAGGCGCAAATACTTCATTTGATATCTCCCTACATGTTTTCCGTTCAATATTTATTAATAGCTGCCTTTACAAGATCAATGTTTGCATCTCAGCATGCAGTAACAGTGACATGCTTTCCAGCCCATGATCCTTACTTAGCACTGATTTGCACCTGATAAATATCTTACTCATTTCAGTACAGTTTGAACGGATGGTGCTCACACATATTCACACTGATGGAGCATGGCAAGGGATCAACAGACCACATAAATTGATCTATGATATTGAATTCTCGAGGGAGTCCTCCATATCTTCTAAGATACAGTGTCTCACCTTTGGAGTAATTTTTTTTCTTGCACCGTAATGGTGACACAGTGGCAGTCGTTTTTATCTTTGCCAAAAACACAAAACAAGAAACCAAAAAAAACAATCAAAGTTTAAGTTCCTATTGTACCAGTAGCCTGTAACCACAATTCATTACAGCACAGAAGTCGGCAAAAAAACAATTAATAAGGACAGATAAAGCAATAGACAAGTTGGTAGGGTTTAGGGTTAAGTGGTATATCGCGATATGTATTTGTTGGAATTGGCACGCTTGTTGTAGTTACATCACATATGTGTGTACTCAACTGCTTGTCAAAGTAGAATACCCTGCGATTTGAGATTCAATAAACTTCAACCTTTCAATACCTCTGATCGAAGATGTTCAATAAACTTCAACCTTTCATTGACTTTCAATACCTCTCATCGAACGATAGGTGCAGAGGATTATTGAAAGTAATGAAAGAAAACATGATCGTGAATTGGCTGATTAATAGAAATAGAAACAGTGTGTTTATCTCTCCTAGAAAAGAAAACACGGACAATGAACATCACACAGGATGATATAGAATTATAAAGAACTAAACCAGCATGTCCAATACTGATATTTCAAGATGGGTGATCGTGATTCATGCCTCAATTTGTTACACAACCAGCATAAACATTTTCAATGCGTGTCATGCTATCCTGTTTTAAAGAAAATTCATAGTTTTTTAAATTTTGGCACAAAAAACAACCGTGCAAGTATCTCAATGGTTAAAAAATAGCCCTTATATATATTATAGTTCCATGATTGCTCTGATATTTTTACCAAAATTGTTGTGGGTTATCTAAGGAATTGAATAGATAACATTCCATATTATAGTGCCACTCTCTTTACTTCACCAGGGTTTGAAATCTCACACAATTCTCTCTTGCGACTTATCCAAAAGTTACATCAGATATTTATGACTGTAGTAAGTTTGAGTGAAGACAACAATGTTGTCGATAGTAATGAAAACTGGGTCAGAGATGATGGGAACGTGCTATAATAATTAAGTTCTTTTAGATCTCTAGTTAAACTCTTTTACATGTTTGTAGTTTGCTTTCCATTTGTGGGGCACGGTCTACTCTATTATTGAGAATTATAGATGACATGAGATCATTGCAGAATATTCAGGGATGGATAACAGAAAATATATCTATTCCATCTCAAAGTGAAACTCCTAAAGGGTATCATATGTGGAGTGCGGGCATGCATAGCTAGCAAACATGGGACATGGACTCGAGAAGAGATGATGAACAATTGAACAATTTCCACTTTCAAGTCCAGTTAGTCCAATACTACTACTGCAGTAGGTTTCATAGAATACTATGGGAGGTCACTCTCACCTGAGTGCATTGCCCTTACTTCATGTCATATTGCAGACAGAGAAAATAAAGAGGTAGATATTTATAGCAGAATCGAGAATGACAACATTGTTATATCTTTGCATCTCCTGATTTTGATTTAAAAGCCTCTCATATTAATTACTAATTAGCTAAGTGCATAGATATTAACTTCATATTAATTACAAATTAGTTAAGTTTATACTATGTCATTACTTCCTAATGCAGAGCCTTTGCGAATGAAAACATCAAACTTTTGTGTACAGCACATCTGAGCACTTAGGGGAAATATCAGGCGCTATCTTAAAAGGGCAAGAAATCTGTGTTCTAAGTCAGGCATTTACTATTACCTATGTTGAAATGTTAATTACAAATTGTGTGTTGCGGTTATCTTTCAGATTGATGAATAACTAAATACTAATATGTAATTCTCATAATTGCTGGTCATACCAGTCATCTGAATCATGAATATATGATGTTATTGGTAATATTATTGCAGCATGCTGTTTATTCTTCCATTTCTCTTCTTTTGAACAAGAAATCATTATGATTAAATACACATATTTTATTCATTCTCAATGCCTATAAGCAAAGCAAAATTATATACATGCTCACTTATATTAGTAAAAAAGGTATGGAGAAAAGGTGCAAGTAATAAAAAGGAGGAACGGGGAAAGGGGTTTGACTACTTTTTCCTATTGACATAATATGACAAATGACTTGATGTGATCAATAACAAAACTAGAAGAGAAATAAGGATGATGGGGGTGAGATTCATTGTATACAAGCATGAAACTGTTATGGTTTTTTTAGAAATATTGTAATTGTACAGTCTGTCATCATATGACTAATTAGATTAACACAATTTCTTCAATTTATGATACTTGTTTCATTTGAAGGTTTCATGTTGAATTTTATTATTGCCTTAAAACATGCACAGTGTGCAAAGTTTAGGGTGTGCTTCTTCTTGAAATGATACTATAAAAGCTATTAGAATTCATCGAATCACTTTGTATTCTTATTCAATATCACATTTTTCATGAAAGTGTTGTAAAGATAATTAAATTCAGTTTTATAATTGTTTTATGGAATATAACACTTGATTTGGAGAGACATGCATTATTTAATTTGCACACCATGCAATGGCATCACCTTAAAATTGCTTAATGATTAATTTTGCTATTTATTATTGTTTTTTTTTACTGTATTAATGAAAAGTCAACTTACAATATAGTACTCAGTGCAGACCCTACTATGTAAATGTGTGCTGCAGTAAGCTCTTAAATACCTACCTTACGTAGATATGTATATCGTTTAGAATATACTAGCAGTGCTTAATATGAAACTTTAACTTTTTGCACGAAGAATTTCTTCATTAAAAAATGCCTTAACTCTCTACGATAGATCTGATCCAATGGGCGGGTCTTTTTTTTTTTTATCCATTGCTTCGCCGAAAATTGTTTTTAACCCATAGTTTGTATATAAAATGTAGATATAGATTATTCAGAAACGAAATATCCAGTGTTTTGATTTTCTATGCGCATTTAATCAATTGTTTTCTCTAGTTTCATTCAGAGTATTCACTCGAAGAAATAACCTTCAAAATGCTGTTCGGCGAACAGTGCTTCTAAAAGTGATTAATCTAGACCATATCATCCTTACCTGTGTCCCAAGGTGTATTTTAGAGCATTACCATACAAAGTGAATTGATATCTGCAATAGCAGATAGTGTAAATAGTGTAGATTTAGTTAAAAATATGTGTTTAGTAGAGTGTCTGTGAACATTCTTGTTCTGGAATATATTTTCATTGAACCAACCCGTGATACAAAAATCGCTATAAAATCATCAATATTTTAAGTATCTGCCTCAAATTAACGTCTCCTTGTCTGGAACTGAATATTCTTTGACCTCAACACACCAGAAAATGTACAGCTACCATGTCAACGCAAGATATAGTCAGATTAGTGTCATTTTCATATATTGAAGTAAAAAATAATTTTTTGCTTGCTGTTCTATGCTGATTTTTTCAAAATTAGACTCTACTCTCTGTTATCTCATTCCTTTTATATACTTTTGTATCCATTTGTGATCATTTTGGTATGTGATTTGTGTCTGTATCTTTCTTACTTTTTCTGTGAAATTAGTTTTGTTGCATACGCTTCAGTCGGTAGAATTATCTGGAAACCTATACGTCCACAAAGAGTTAACCACACACTCACCCGTACAAACATGCACATACCCAAACACACTCCAAGGTCGTAAATCGTTTTTACAATAGTAAGATGGAGTACAAAGATTGATACATAAATGGATGTTTAATAGTTGGTATTAACATTATAAAAAGAAGCTTTATGCATGTTAACGTTTAAGCACTCCTACCTTTGCTCAAAACAATGAACTGACCTATACTACTAGAGAGATCAAAAACCTCTTGCTCTATCAATGGATTTAAAAATGTTGTTGACAGTGTCGAGAAGTGCTATTTCTTACCTCAAACTACCTTACCCTCAAGACACGATTTTCAGATTTTCTATTTATTTGTCATTTATGCGCCTAGAGCTATATTAATGATATTGGGAGCTGTATAAATAACTTTCATTATTATTATTATTATTATTAATATTATTATTTACACCCCTGACACCCAATCATGCCCACACAGGCATTTTGGAGGAAAGGCTTTCAGGCTGAACTCGCTGATCCCAAGATGGGTCCCATTGGCCTTGTGTATGAAGCAACGTCGGGGAGGGGAAATCCTGCTATCGCTGGTTTCATATCTTATTCGGACAAGATAGATCCTGATGTAAGTATATATGTACTATTTCCTCTTCTCCCTTCAATTAATTTTTTTGTTGGATTTGATGTATTAAATTAGGAACCAGGTTTTCTTATACTGCTTTGCTTCACCCACTTTTGAAAGTGTACCTCTCTTTGTTGCCTCTCCACAGTCCAAAAATAGAAAGTCGTTCATCTTATCCCTGATAGAGGAGCACCTAGGACCCCAGTGTCAACAACACCTTGAGTTCTGTCAGATGGATTGGAGTGCAGAGCCTTACAATGGGGGCTGTTTCTTGAAAAACTTCATACCCGAAACCTTCCGACATTTCAGCAGTGAAATAAGAGACCAGTTTGACAGGTACAGACTGCTCAGCTTGTCTTCATCATAATGAAAGAAACAAGTCCATTGATGTGTGGATAATGATGAATTGTTTTAGTTTTTTTTTTAGTTTTGTTGTTTTTTAACTTCCCGTAAATCTTAAATTATGCTGCAACCAGAAATTTCATTTATTCTTACTTGAATGGAGTTTTGATTTAGCATGCTGTATTTAATGCTTTGCCATTTAAGCTAGCAGCATATGAAAGAGTCCATTACAAAGGTCCTTTGGACAGAAATGAATATTGCAAGGAGTGTAGATTAACCCATCACATCGTTTTGTCTTGATATGATGGTAGACATTTCATCATAAAGAGAGGAGAAAAACCACCAGACTGGTCTTCATGTGCAAAATCGTTAGGGGCCTCACACCAGCTATTCCACCTGAAGAGTTTCTAACACCACAATGACCCAAGCGGAAAATTCGAGCATGGAAATACAACGATCACGTAACAAGCAACATAGTCGAGAGGCATGTCACCAATAATTCAGAATGTTTTTAGTCTACCTCCTTCACACACTCAAAATTACAGACACTCATTCTTCGTACAAACAATCATTGACTGGAACCATCTTGACGAGTTTACTATCAGCCAACCAACTGTTGAGGCCTTTAAAACCCGCATTGCAAATTGCACCATTACCAATTAGGATTATTTCTGCATTCCCCATGTGTGTGTGTACCTATTTATTTTGTTAAAGTTAAAGACCATCCAGTCTATAATATGGATCGCTGTACAATGCCAAAATTGGATTCTTCAGCGTATCAATCCAGACCCAGATTAGCATTTTCATCCTGGGTGAAGAGACATGCAGGCGAGCCAGTGGTGTAGTGGTTAAGTCACTCGCATTTGGTTTTGGAGGTCGAGGGTTTGAATCCCGGTGGTGACACTGGGTTTTTTCATCATGATCTCTGAGTTTACAGGGCTCTTCCCACACAGTCCTATCGCAGACAGACTATAACTATAAATCGGAGGTGCCGCCTTTTAAATTACCTTCATGTGTTGCAAAGGGCGTTCAACTAAAAACTTTTAACTTTTAACTTTTTGAAGAGAAATTTATAATTTGAGTGCGGTGTCCACCACTTGAAGTGCAGTGAGCTAATCACCAGCTTGCCTGAAAAACAAACACATATACAAAAAGGTTATGAAAGTATTTGATGAAGAAAAAATAATGAAAGACTTGAATAGAAATGTTTTGCTTCTTGAATTACATTACAGAATTCATTTTGGTGGCACTGAGACAGCGACTGTTTGGTGTGGGTTTATGAATGGTGCCATCCAAGCTGGATTTCGAGCTGGATCAGAGGTGAATACATTGTTCTATATCAGCCACTGTATGTTTTGTTAAAATAACACTTTGCATAGAACCCTATTCATATACTATATATATATATATATATTATATATATATATATATATGTATATTATATATATAGAACCGCCTCATTTTTTTTCCCCTTCTGTATCAACTTTTATAATGGGGTACAAAGACAATATGGGTAGTTGATTTTAAGTGATTAATGTACATACATATGGTAGCATGGTGGTTAGCATGTCAGACTTCATGCCATGAGGATTCAATTCCTTCCAGAGATGTGTGTTTTCCATGGGCCAGAAATTTCGCTTCAATTGGCTTGCTCGACTCGGGTGTAAATGAGTATCTGGCCAATAAATGCCTAACTCACAGACTGCAAGTCTTATGTGATGTTTTCTTTTGGCCGAGGCAGTGAGTTTGCGGTATCATGGTGGAATTGATGCGGTATCATGGTGGAATTGATGCGGTATCATGGTGAAATTGATGCGGTATCATGGTGGAATTGATGCGGTATCATGGTGGAATTGATGCGGTATCATGGTGGAATTAATGCGGTATCATGGTGGAATTGATGCGGTATCATGGTGGAATTGATGCGGTATCATGGTGGAATTGATGCGGTATCATGGTGGAATTGGTGCGGTATCATGGTGGAATTGATGGGGTATCATGGTGGAATTGAGTGCAATATCAGTATATAAAGTCAGCAAGAGCTGGAACTTGACCCAGTTTCCATACAGCTAACCTCTGAATTGGATGTGGGTAATTTACAAATGACTTTACCAGCTGTATTGACTTTGTGACTAAGTGACTGAGTCAATGAGAATGAAAGTTTTTGCCCAAAGTAAAGTATGAAGTACAGCAAGTGAGGCTTGAACCTGTCTGTAAATTTCAATTTCTGCCACAGCAAATTGAAACAATGAGAAAAGAAAATGCTGAGATGCATAGCCATGTAAGTTGCATTGTATTGTGTGAAATAATAGAGTACAACTACCAGATTCAATCAATGTTACAATGTGATCCATTTCAGGTGTTGTACCATCTGAGGCCTTTGATACCAATATCTCCATGTCTACCCCAGGAGAGGAAAGACATGAAATCAAACACTCTGACACGTTCCCCCAGCTGGCTGGGCTGGCTAGCCCTGGGTGCTGGTGTGGCAACAGCCGCTTACTTCATAGCCAAAACTGACAAAATCTCTGTAAACAGTGATACATTTGTCAGGAACGTCAGATTAGTCTTTGATCCTACTACTACCAGATAAGAATTGTCTAAAGCGGCCAATAGAAATTGTAACATTTTGTCACTTTATTGTTTATGGCTAGAATGAATGTGAGGTACATGGGATTTGAAGTGACATTACAGTCACACTCGGATATAACAGGACGGAGGGGACCGGCAATTTTTCCCTGTTATAAGCGAGTCCTGTTATAACCATTATCAAGAATAAGCTTCCGAAGGAAATCCGGGAAGGAACTTCCATAAATTGTTTTGAAAGAAAACTTAAGCGTTATTTATTCTGTATTGCTTATTCATCTTAAAAGTCTTAGTAATATTATGTAAATCACTTTTATTGACGTTTTGTTTGATTTGTGTATTAATTGCCATTTTATACATGGTTGCTTTTTACATAATTGTATCATTTGTCTATTGGTGTAGAATATGTACATGCAAATGGTTGTAAAGCGCATAGAGCACTGCTATGTGGATCTGCGCTATATAAATGCTATTTATTGTTATTATTATAAGATAGATAGATATATATATAGATCGATAGATATATAGATAGATAGATTGATAGATAGATGTATTGATAGATAGATAGATAGATAGATAGATAGATAGATATTTAGATAGATTGATATATAGATAGATATATAGATAGATAGATAGATAGATAGATAGATAGATATTTAGATAAATAAATATATGGGTAGATTGATTGATAGATAGATAGAGATAGATAGATAGAGAGAAAGAGAGAGAGAGAGAGACAGATAGATAGATATATATACTAATATACAGATAGATAGGTAGATAGGTAGTCAAGACAAACAGTGAGATAGATAGATAGATCTATAAATAGATAGCTAGATAAATCGATGGAGAGATTTATAGATAGATAGATAGATAGATAGATACATGCAACGATAGATATATAGATAGATAGATAGATAGATAAATATATATATGGATATAGATCTGATAGTATCTATATGCCTGTCGGCCTGCCTGTCTGCCTGTCTGTCTTTCTGCCAGTCTATCTATATTTACCTCACCCAGACATAGACACAATCATAAACACACTACCATGGAAAGAAATATCAGGGAGATAACTGAGGTTGGCTTTAAGAGTTATATCCCTTTGACCAGGTCATCCGAGCCAAGTAAGGGGCGTAACCAAATTAAATTGATCTCATCTACTCCATCCTCGCTTCTCTCTCTTTATCCAACCCTACTGTGTCCACCGCCCTCGGATTAATATGGCCAAGCACATGAGCCTGTCAGATCCTATGACGTCAAGATATGCGGTAAAGATGACCATCGTAATACACGACATATTTTCTTTACGTTGGTCACGTTCACTTGCCGCCGGTCATCGCTTTAACATCATTTTGTTTTGTTTGTTTGTTTGTTAAAGAGAGCACATCGACACACTATATGTCATACAGTGCTGGGAAATAGTAAGCGGATGATGACAGGATCAATTAGAAGATAAAACAGAAGTAGACCCTACCAGAGGCGCCCGCCAACCACCCGCTAACATCATTTATACATTTTGCAAACTCTCACAAAGTGTTTACATTGACAAACTCTTAAAAAATAATCTTGACACACTTCAACCATTCATCAACATAAATCATGTTC